>JARKIF010000217.1:0-49285 GCA_029378245.1 Roridomyces roridus | reverse complement strand
CCCGTGTTACCGCTCGTGACTGGTCCAATGCTGCCAGGCTCGTACAGAGGTGTGCGATTAGGTGCCTGCACGGACTGCCGCAACAATTGGGCCGCTTACAGAGCGGTGTCATGGACATTGAGGATATTGCTGCTCTCAATGACGAACTTGCACCTACGGTAAGTACATAATGAAATCTGGTGAACAACCGCTGATTCATTTGTGACTACAGTCGGGGACCTGCGGCGTTATGGGGACGGCCAGCACAATGGCCTGTATCACAGCCGCGCTTGGACTGATGCCTCTGCGCGGCGCATCTGCACCCCTGTTTCTGCCACTCGTCTCCGTGTCGCAGAAAACCGGAAAGAACGCTGTTCTCGCCGTAACGGACGAGCACCGTCCCCAAGAGTTGCTTACGAAAGAATCTTTCCTGAACGCCATCACCGTTCTTCAGGCCATCGGTGGCTCGACGAATGCTGTGGTCCATCTCCTGGCGATTATAAACCGGCATCCCGCTGTAGCTGGGACTATAACTTTAGACACATTCGATGAAATCGGAAGGAAGACGCCACTTCTCGTTGATCTTAAACCCAGTGGCGACAACTACATGTCTGATTTTGAAAATGCCGGCGGGATGACTGCAGCTTCTTCAAGTGCATCCGTCCTTTGCTACATCTCTCTGCCAAGACGATCACGGCGGCAGACGTGGGCGAGGTTCTTGGATGCAGCGGAACACATGATTTTTCCGTACTCTCTGGAAATAATTTCGAACCGTCAACAAACCGCTCTTTCCAGCTTCCTCAATTGTCGTGCTGAGAGGCAACCTCGCCCCGGGTGGCGCCGTGATGAAGGCATCCGCTTCCAAGGATAGACGATTACTCAAACACTCGGGTCCAGCTGTTGTGTTTTCAAATACAGCGGATCTCGCTCGACGGATAGATGACCCGGACTTGGCGGTGACCCCAGATTCGGTTCTGATCCTGCAAGGAATCGGGCCAATTGGGCACCAGGCATGCCGGAGGCTGGTCTCATTCCCATCCGCGCAAGTTGGGTGCCCTCGGGGTGCAGGATATGCTGCGTCTGAGCGATGGCAGGATGTCTGGGACGGCTGGTGGGACTATCGTGCTGCACATTTCGCCCGAGTCGGCGCTCCCGAGTTCCGTCTTAGGGGTGGTACGGGACGGGGATATGATCAGGTGCGATGTGGAGAGTCGGATTTTGCAGCTGGAGGTTCCGGAAGAGGAAATCAAGCGGAGGATTCAGGAAAGGGAATCTGCGCTGAGAGGCGCGGAGAGGAAAAAGCGAGGCTACTAGAGGGCTGTATGAGCGCAGTGTGAATCAGGCGGAGTGCGGGGTCGATTTTGATTTTCTGACTGCTGTGGGTCCTGAGTAAATCGAGTTGTTGACCGTGGGATGGGAATGTTACGGCTGTCTTTGTCCCATCTGTTCAACAAACTTCAGACTCAATTCAAGCTTGAAGCAATCTTGGTTGCCATTGAAAACCCGTTATGGTCTTCTGTGTTCTCTTAACCCCACCCAGTTTCCCGGCAGCACTTGACCATTTGCCACTGGCGATTCCCATACTTGCGCAGAATCACGCTACCGCCGGACCTTCCCAAGCGTGACCGGGGACCACCTTGGTTACGGTAACCTTCCCAGTAACAAGCCTCGGAATCACGTCGCAATTTTATCATGTGCTCGAGCAGAGGCCGTCCTAGGCCGTCATGTGTGTTGCGGTGGCCACTGAACCTGAGGATTATATTCGCCGCCGGGATGTCAGCTGCAACACTACGAGAATCCGAGCATACAATACTACCCATCGCAGGCATCGCAGTTATCTTTCTAGTGCTCGTATTCGGTGTCCATATGACGCCTCAGGCCTCAGGGTACATAAGCTGGAGGTCGAGCGTATCTTACTGACCAGCTAGCATGGCTCTCCTTCTCTGCCTATGGGCAGCTTCTCTCGTGTCTCTGGTAACGGCCGCGATTGGGCCCATCGACACATCCAAACCCTCTATGCCAGGCGGTACCGTGGTGAACGCAGCTCCCCCTGGTCCGTTCTTCCAAGATTTTGCGCCCCCATTCCCGACGACTGTAAGTAATTGAACTTTGTTTCATTCCAAGTCGAAATATTCAACGCCAATAGGGATGGTGGGTCGGCTTTGCTGCTTCGCCCTCTCAGAATAGTATCGTCGCTGGACCGTACGTGCGCTTAGTGATGACAAAAGTCTCTGTTCAACCCATTTCCAGGTACCCTTACATGTCTGCTGCACTCGACAACGGATTCCAGTTTGGCATTTCGAACACCCGGAACTTTGACGGTACCTCGATCATCCAGACGACGCAAATGGACTGGTCGGCGTCTTACGTCCAGAATCCCAATACGCACACGAGCCACAAGGCAACAGGCTGGGTATGTCACTGCTTCTCTGCGAATGGACATGTCGCTGATTTCCTTAGGACACTCAATCCGTCACGATCAAATATTTCGCAAGTTCTGGGGCCGGTTTCACGACATACTTGGTCCCCGGGTCGCCGTACATGACTTTGAATTACAATGCGGCCACCATTTTGTTGACGAGTTTGAACGGCAACATCATCTCTGTTAACGGGACCAGTGTTGGAACTGGATCTGGTAAGACCTCTCTTCTTCTGGGTAAAATAACTGCTCACAGCCGTAGTCTCTGTCCAGGGCACCAAGTTTCTCATCACGAACAGCGCGGGGACCTATGTCTTGTATTCTCTCGGCGGGTCTATCAAGTTGACGGTTACTTCGAGCACGATTACTGGGGCTTCTTCTTTCACTGGGGTCATCCGGCTGGCGCGCGTAACCTCCGATTCGACGAGTCAAGGGATTCTTGATCAGTACTCTGCGAATTATCCGACGGGCGTCGCTCTGGACTACACATTTTCCGGAAATAATGCGACGATGAGCTTCACGTGGACCGTCGTCGGGAATGCCGCTCAGTTACTTCACCTCTCGTGGCCCCATCACAGGTTCGAACCTCACGCTTTAAACGGCAATCCTTTCTCACGGTTCAATCAGAAAGCACTTGATAAACCCTAATTACGTCAGCGGGTTGAGTTACCTGACCACCAAGGGCTACATGAAGCCAGTACTTGGATCGAAATGGCAGTTATCCTACGCCCTCCCCACGATCACCTGGCAGCCCCCTCGGGCGCCCCAAGCCTCGTGTACATCACAGATAATTCAGGCGCTCGAATATGAAGTTGCCCATCTCACAGTTGCTGTTCCCGGGGATTTCTATTACTGGGGAAAGGCTGTCCAAGCCATGGCGCGTCTGGCGTGAGTTTTCTTCTGAAAACAAGTATCGAACCTTATTCATTCTCAGCCTCATCGCCGATTCCATGGGGAGGCAAGACTTGATCCCCGCAGTCCTCAATGTGTTGCAACAGAGTTATGCCTATTGGGTTCGCCAAAATTATCAGTTTCCTATTCTCGACTGACTGTTTCATTGCAGCTGACTCCAGGGCAATCGGCGGGGACGTATGCTGCCTATGAGTCTGCATGGGGCGGCGTCGTCGACGGACCTGGTGCCACAAATGCGAACATCGACTTTGGCAATGGCTATTATGTGAATCTATTCACTTTCTCGACCAAACAATTGCGCTGACTTTCCTCACAGAACGATCACCACTTCCACTATGGTTATTTCTTGCACGGCGCCGCTGTGATAGCCAAGTACAACACGACCTGGTGGAATGCCAATAAACAGTTTGTGACTACTTTTGCGCGCGACATTGGGAACCCATCTACGGCTGATCCGTACTTCACTGTCGCCCGGTGCAGAGATTGGTTTGCTGGCCATTCGTGGGCTTCTGGAATCGCCAACGGTGGAGGGACGCGCGACCAAGAATCCTCCGGGGAGGCGGTTAGTATGAATCAATCGCTTGAGTATTTTGTTCAATCCTCGACAGATTAACGGATACTACGGACTCCTGCTGTTTGCGGAGGTTCTTGGGAATCAAGATGTTATCAACTGGGCCAAGCTCTTGTGGGCGACGGAAGTCGCTGGTTCGCAGTCGTATTGGCATCTGTATCCCAATACCACCGATACGGATACACCTTATCCCGAGGCGGGGCTGAGGGCATTAACGACTATTGGGAATGTCGAGGCAAGTTGAATTTTCATCCAATTTTTGGGTTCTGACGTGACCGCCAGGACTACCAAGCAGGCGCATGGCTGTGAGTTTCTTTTGGTGGATTTTTTCCAGCCCGCAGACTGATGATGTACTAGATTCTGGGGAGCGCAGCGGTCGGAAATTGCTGCAATCCAGATTCTACCCATCACCCCTGCCAACGAGGGACTCTACGACGCCGCCTGGTTGAACGCAGTCTGGCCATATGTTACCCAGGAGCTCAACGACCCTACCGTCGGCGACGAATGGAAAGCCGTCATCTACATGGCTTATGGAGAGATCAACCCGCAGACCGCTTTCTCCCACTCCACGAATATAACCGCCTGGGGTGGAACGACCTCCCAAGCGTACCTGATCTACCACCTCGCCACCCGGGCGAATCCGAGCGGCGCTACCATCTGCACGGCGACAACAGCCAACCCCGTAGGTAACTTCACCATCCGCGCTTCAACGGGGAAGTATGTCACTTCCAGCGCTGCTGCTCCGCAGCTCGTCGCCAACGCAGCTTCGGGGACGCCATTCTCGTTCACCTACATGCCTGGTGGTGGGAGCATACTCAATACCGCCATCACGCAGTATGTTACGGCTGATCCTAATGCGGCGGTCCCGTTGGCGGCTGCGAGGACTGTTGCGCAGGCGTATGAGAATTTCAAGGTTCTGCAGCAGAGTGATGGAACGTATGTGATACTGGCTCTCGTCAATAACCAGTACATTACGCTCGATTCGACGGGGGAGTTGGTCAACAATGGAGCTAGTCTGGGGGCGGCAGCCAAGTTTACACTGGTGGCTCATTGATGTTTTATGTACGATTAGCAAATGAAATGGAATTACTATGATAGCCTCTGCCTCCAAATCTTCCGCTGATAGTCTAGCAGTATGGGTATAAAATCAAACAGCCCGAATTCCGGCCAGTATTTGTTACAGAAATGAATTTGAGTGTTTTCAGAGCACTGGAAAGGTCCTGAGTGAGAATCCCAGGTACAAAGATCGCGATACGAACCTGCCAAAGCAGATAGTCACTCAGTCGTTTCACGCCGCTTGTTCGGACCAAGATTTCAAGCGGAGGACTGCCAGCCAGAGTCGTCATTAGCTGCGCGGAGATGTCGTCTTCTGTTAGTTCGCAACTGCGGCAGACATGAGTGACAATGTGGTGTAAACGGCTGGACAATTACTCTTCAGAGTCTGATTCGAGAGATTTGCGGACAGCAGACTGAACAGCGGTCGTTATTTCGTCCTGCGAGGCATAAGGCATACATATGTTCAGTATTGCTGTGGAAGAGGAAATCGGTCAGGGTTCGTTCTAAGGAAGGTAGAGGACTCATTTGTTGTTTTTGCGGGTGAGTGACTCGGCTTCTCGAATGGATTCCTGGACATAATCCGGGAGGAGAGCCGTCTTGCCCAACACATTGAGCCGCACACCGTATTCTTCCAGAATTTGGCTGCAACAGTGAATACTTGCACCGAGTAGGGACCTAGGCACACGCACCCGTGTTGGGCCATTTCCAAGAGCTTCTCGTGGGCCAGATTCATGAGATGCTCGACCTCCTCGGGCGAGCGCTTGAAGTTATCTATTGCGAACGCGTAGACCGAGACACATCGTATGTGGAGTCGAAGACAGGTTTCCAGGAGCTTCCGTAGCGCAGCGAAGCCGTCCGTGTGGCCTTGCACGATCGCTTGCTGGTTCCGACGCGCGTAACGCCGGTTGCCGTCCATGACGAACGCGACATGTTGTGGAACGGGACCAGTCGAGAGGACTCGGAGGAGAAAGTGTTCTGCTTTCTTGACGATTTGTGCTCGAATCCAGCGAAGGCACTGACGCAACATTTGAGTCCAAATATTTACGGGCCTCACCTTCTTTCCACCTCGATGGACCCCGAACGTGGGTCTCGTGAATACAAGGACTACGATGCCGAACCCGAGCGCGAGTCCTTGCTGCATTCCACCAATACCATTCACTCGGAGCCCGTGCCCCACTCGTGCTATACCAGACCGCGATTCGGTGTCAACCACCTCCTTATATCCTTCGTAGCGGGGACTCTCGCCTGCTTTTTGGCCCAATACGCGATTTGTGGCTCCAGCTGCTTTTCTTACCACCCAGGGAACGCCGCCGCTGCTCCTGTCGCGACCGAACCTCTCCGAGTTCTCGCGTCGCCGTGGGCTGGGTCCACTGAACGCCATAACTTCCCTCCAACAACGCCCACCAACGCATTCCCCTCCTTATTCCCTACCAATGTTGGCTATGCAGGTGGCACACCGACTGGTGCCGAACCTGCTGTAATCGCTACAGCTCCTTCGTACCCAATTCATTCCGGAGCCCCCGTTCTGGTCACTCCCGAGTCCACAAACTACGGTATCCTCAGGAAGTGGGGAAATCTGTCGCCGTGGTACAGCGTCGACCGCACTGCGTTTGGATTGGACTCGAGCCCTGAAACCCCCGAGACCTGCCGTGTTACGGGCTTGCACTTTTTGCATAGACACGGTGCTCGATATCCAACAGCTTATGGTCTCTCTTCATCCTCTTTTCCTTCTCATGTACTTACTGACAGCGCATTGCAGCTTCGTACGGTGGACCTGCGAAACTGGCAAGCCGCCTTGGTGCCGCTGCGTCGAAATGGACTGCTTCTGGGGACCTTGCATTCATGAACGAGTGGTCCGTTTATGCCATTCTATACCTTTTTACATCACTTATCCCCTCCTTAGGACGTATAAGCTTGGCGAGGAAGGTTGGATCTTTGCTTCCAGCCGATGACCTCGCTCACCTGCGTTTAGTTCTGACGCCCTTTGGCCGCCAACAGCTCTGTAGGTCCTCGTCATGCCCATGAATCACATTTATCTCATTACGTCTAGTCGACCTGGGAATATCCATGCGAATGAAATACGGTTTCTTGCTCAAGAATTTCACGGAAACCAATACTATTCCTGTATTCCGAACAGAGTCTCAAGACCGTATGCTGGCATCTGCAATGAACTTTGCCATCGGCTTCTTCGGCTATCCCTTCGAAGGTCAATACCAACAGAGCATTACCATCGAGGCAGCTGGCGTGCGTCCCTTCGGGTCCCAACTTGGCAACGACTCACCCATAACAGTTCAACAATACGCTCGCCCCATACAAGACGTGTGTATCGTGCCCAATAGTGTCGCATTGACTTACATAATCCCAAAGATGCCCTAACTCGAACGACAAGAGCAAGTCTGACCGCGGGCGGGCTTACGTCGAGAAATGGGCAGGCGTGTATCTCAAGGATGCACAGGCGCGTTTGACGCCTCAATTGGTCGGATATGACCTCTCGATCGAGGATGTATACGTCTTCCAGCAGATGTGCGCGTATGAGGTACCTTTTGAAGACTCCTGTCCTTAGCGCACCAGCTAACCTCCTTACAGACAGTTGCCCTTGGGTATTCCAAATTCTGCGAGCTTTTCACGGAAGAAGAATGGGATGGCTTTGATTACTCGTCAGTTTTTCCTCGAGTCGTGTCGCCAGCTGCTGACCTGTTTAAAGCCTTGACCTCTACTTCTGGTGCGTGGATACATAGAGAAAGACTGCCAGCGTTTACCATCAACTAGGTACAACTCTGGTTTCGGTTTCCCTCTGGCACGATCTCTCGGCATCGGCTATGTGCAAGAGCTGGTGGCGCGTCTTACGCACACCCCAATCGAGACGCACAACTCGTCCACCAATGCCACGCTCAACGATAACCCCATTACCTTCCCACTCGGGCAGAGTCTGTACGTTGATGCGACGCATGAGGTTGTGGTGTTACACGGTAAGTTTTCCTCTTGCACAAACCATCCAACTCATGTACAATCACAGTTCTTGCTGCGCTGAACCTTTCGACGCTTGCAGCACAGGGTCCACTGCCTGCGGATCACATCCCGGCCAACCGCTCATTCAAGGTCTCGGAACTCGCGCCCTTTGCGACGAATGTTCAGTTCCAGCGTAGGCTTTGTCCATTCTTTCTGTATACCATCATCTCACGTTGACTTTCAGTCCTCGAATGCACCTCGCAGCCCGGGCCGCAAATCCGCATCATTGTGAACGATGGTGTGGTTCCACTGACGGGCATTGAGGGCTGCCCTGAGCAGAAGGACGGGATGTGCCCCGTCGACAAGTTCGTTGCAGCGGAGAAGGAGATAATTGGGCAGACGGATTGGATCTATGACTGCCACGGGGATTGGGGGATACCCGATGGATGGAGCACCACGACGGGAGAGCCGCCGCGGTCTTGAAAGAATGCTGTTAGATTGTTCGGACCAGTAACTTAATCGTCGTTGGTAATTCATCCAATACAACACATTTCTTTGTAGTGGAAGTACCTGCGACGTGCAAGGGTGTAGACTTTGCGGCCAAAGAAACCGGTGCCGCCCGGGCCGTACCCTGGGACGGCGGCATGTGTGATTTGATATGCGGCATGTCCCATCACTCACCGTCCTCCTCGTCCCAGCACTCATCCCAGCAAGAATGAACCGCTCGAATACGCGTCTTTTCGCGTCCAAGTCGCGTCGAATGTGCTCCCGATACTTCCCGATGCCTCCATTCTTGCGGGGCGGATCGGATTTCTCTCCATTCCTCTGCCAACACGCACAAATGGATCGAGCTCTCCATAAAAAGCGCGGAAGCGTGTCAGCCGCTCTCTAGAGCTCTGTCTCTAACCACCACCATCTTCTCTTGGGTTCCCCGCCCGCCCGTTCGTCGCCACTCGCTCCTCGCCGTCTCGCCTTGTGAGCATCATGTACTTCCCTTCATGCTCCAGCTAACTCTCTCGCCCAGTGTTGTCGTCGCCCCCCCTGCTAGGCGCACAATGGTCTGACTTGCTCGCTCCTCTTCGCCTCGCCTTGTGAGTCTTGTTCAGCTTGTGCCTCGCCAGAGCTAACTCACTCGCTCAGTGTCGCCGTCGCCCTCTACTAGACGTGCGCATTGGCTCCCGCCTTGTAAGTTTCACTTTCACCTCGTCGCACCAGAGCTAACCCATTCCTTCAGTGTCACCGTCGCCCCCTCTACTAGACGTATGCACTGGTTCCGTTGCCCCGCCCGCTCTTCCCTTTCTCGCCTTGTAGGTATCGCTCGCCGTTTCGCCATCGCATAGCTAACTCGCCCATTCAGTGTCGCCGTCGCCCCCTCAATTAGACGTGTGCATTGGCTCCCCTTGTCCGCTCTTCCCACCTCGCCTTGTAAGTATCGCGCAGTTTTTTGTCGTCCAAGCTAACTCGCTCATCCAGTGTCACCGTCGGCCCCCTCTACTAGACGTGTGCATTGGCGAGGAACCCTTCCATCGGTGTTTGACTGGTATGTTTTCTCGCCGTTGCTGCTCGCTCTATTTCTCACCCACTTTCAGTTCCTCCGCGTCTCCCCCTCCACGACTCGCTGCGCTTGCCCCGACGCGATACCTCCATCTGCGCGCTACCTCTCTTCCTCGGCTCGTCAATCAAGATTCGAGTAGCGTCAAGACACTAGTGTCGCTGCGTGCGAGATGGCTGGACCCAGCGTCGACGGATAGACTCGGCAACTTGACCGCTGTCGCCCCGGCGTCTTCGCTGCGCCCTTGCCTCGCTGGCTTCGCCTCGTCCAACGCCAACTCGATCTCCAGCCTCCACCTGAAGTTCAAGACTCAATACGCCAAGAACCCGATGTCGGTGCGTGCGAGATGGATGGGCCCAGTGTTGACGGATAGACTTGGTCATTCGAACCCTGTCGCCCCGGCGTCTTCACTGCGTCTTTGCCTCGCTGGCTTTCACCCAAGTTCACGGCCACCTCTCGGTCTCTCGCCTTTCACCGTCGGCTCATGGGTTCGCCAAGATGGGATCCAAAGCGTGAGCGACTTGGTGGACACCGCTGCATGCGAGATGGATGGGCGTAGTTGGGACGGATAGACTTGGGTCCAGATTATCTCGATACCAGTCGCCCCGGCGTCCCCTCTACGCACTTGCCTCGCCAGCGGCGATACGACAACGACATCTCCGACACGATACCAACTCGTCAACAAATTCAGCAAGACGCCGGCCACGGGGACGGACGCGCCACTACTCGCGGAGTGTATTTGCTGGGCAGGGTTGGTTAGGGTGTCTGTTTTCCCGTCGTCCGTCGTCCACCAGGATTCGTGCTGCCATCCCGACTCGAGGCATACCTTACCGACAAGGCACCTACGCGACACTTCTCTTCACACCCCACCATGTCTTGAATATAGTAGAATAGTTCTTTTGAATGAAATCCCTTGAAATCCTTCTGGTTCAGACTGTAGCGATTGAATATTGAGTGCATTGATTGGCAGCATGCATCAGATTCGAGGGCTAACTTTGAACTCAACCACTGCGAACTCACTTTTCATTGCAGCGCTCTCGAGCTTCCGGTCCAAGAAAATCGACGAACACGACGGCGATGGAGTTTTTAGAGCAGCGCTCCGAGTCGTCCTCAACGTACACTCTACGTCAACGACATCCTTGTCGGCTCTGGTACGGACTGGCGCACTGCGCAGACATACTACCGAGATCTTGACTGCCGTCGGGGTGGTCATAGTCGCTGTGGAAGTCCAATATTGGGTCTCCCATTGGCTACCAGCTGCCTGGTTATTCGCATTGGTCTGCTACGGTCGACGGCGCCTATGGGCGTCGCCTTGGAATGAAATTCTTGGTGTTGGGCCGACGGCGAATCCGATTGGGGATTGTATTGCACCGTATGGGGCGCGTTCTTATGCGTATTTGCGCAAGGCTTCCAACCCGGGCGTCTCTTTACCAAGCACCACGTCCACCTCTCTCGCATTCTGCTCGTCCATTACTTCGTTTCCCGCTCTTTCCGCCCATTGGGAAGCAGGAAAATGGAGTTGGTGAATGGTCCTTCTATGTCGGCAATTTCTTGGAAGCTTCAAGCGCCTATTGGTCAATGCTCCGAAAGCTTGCCCAACACTGCGCGGCATTGCAACTGTCTCTCAAGACCTGCCTCCCGAACTTGGGACCGAACGAAATGCGGGCAAGGCGCCGCGGTTTCGCAATCCGTTGAAAGCCAGACCATATACGCTGTCTTCCACTCTCCCCTATGAATTCATTCGTCGGCGTCAATCTGTCTTACATCGTTTGCACCTCTCTTCCTTCTGGTCTTTAACATCATTATCTCTGTCTCTTCAGTATTTTCTTCTTGAAGTGATGGACGAGTACTCTGGGTATAAAAGGCTGCGTATGCCAGTCTTTCTTATCCAACACCTCTGTCTCCAGCATGGTGCGCAAACGTGAGTGTCCAGTACCATATCAACACTATTCATTTGACCAACGACTGCTCCTAGTTTTCCTCACCCTCGCCTTTGCTGCGTTGTCCGCCTTTCCCCGTATCTCAGCGCTCAACTTTGATGCGTCGACTTGGATTTGGACCAATGAGGTGTCTGGTGGTAACGCCCCGCCGGGAACTCGCGCCTTCCGCAAAGATTTCGTCGCACCCCTCGGAAAAACGCCTGTTCAGGCGGACATTATTATGACGGTCGACAACGGCTTCACGCTCTACGTCAACAACGTCTCAGTTGGCACCGGGGACGACTACCGCTTTGCAGAGCGTTTCTGTGTTCCCCTATACTCCTGCCTCAATGTCTTTGCGGTCGCAGCTACCAATGCCGCCACAACCCCGAACCCCGCTGGGCTCCTCGCCGCCATTGAGATCACCTACAGCGACGGTACCACCAGTACAATCGTCTCGGATACTACCTGGCGCTACTCGATCAGCGTACCCAGCGGTTTCGAAGACCTGACCTTCGACGACAACAGCTGGCCGCCAGCCATCGCAGAGGGCGCATACGGTGTCAGCCCTTGGGGTCAGATAGGCATTCCCTCCAACCCGCCCGTCCTGTCGCTTACCAACGCGGACTGGATATGGACGAGCGAAATCTCTGGTGGGAACGCGCCCCCAGGCAACCGCGCCTTCCGCCTGACATACACCCCTCCTCCCACCCAGGGGGCCCCAACCAATGCAACCGTTATCATCGTTGCCGACAATGCATACACGCTCTACGTTAATGGCTTCCTAATTGGGTCCGGCACGAACTTCCACACTGCGCAGACTTACACCATTCCTCTCGCCCCTGCGAACGAGACCGTGTTCGCCGTTTTTGCGCAGAACGCAGATGTCGTGCCCAACCCCGCTGGGCTGCTCGCTGCGATTGAGATCAATACTGTAGGCTGTAACTGTACTGCTGGGGTCATCCGTGTCACTGATGGACTCGGACATTGGAAGTCGAATACGGGGACTCCTGCAGGGTTCCAGTTGCCTGGATACGACGACTCGGCCTGGCCTGTTGCGACGGACGAAGCCCCCTTGGGCGCGGCGCCCTGGGGCACAATCGCTGTCGGAGGTCCTGGGCCGGCCACTCCTATTGGTGGTGCGCCGCTCGGTTTGTAGACGACAAAACGATTTTCTTGGTTTTGCTACCCCATCATTACTCCTTACTCAGGCGCGAAAGAAAAAACCAAAAAAAAACTTGCTCTCCTTTCGGATACCGTTCTTCTGACACTGTCAATTGGGATTATTGGGATTACATACGTCTTATGAATATATTGGTTGCTTTGAAAACACGGCGATGAGCACTCTGAACGACCCGAAATCTACTCCGGCACATTTCCATTCATGCAGCCAAACACTTTTCCATCGTACATCTCGCCAAGGACAAACGCACAAGCGGTGGCACGAGGTACACTGAGAAGCGCAGCAACGGAGATCCGCGACGTTGGTCTATAAAATGGCATGAAGAATACTAGGAATGACTCGAAAGACGACTCTACATACACAAGAGAACTTTTGGAGCGTTTGAGATGCATGGTCTTCAGGTCAATCCGGGGAAGTTTCTCAGGGACCTTGACGGGTGAGGATGGTGTGCTCAGTTCATCGACAGGCTGCTTTTCGCAGGGGCTCGAGTTACGGTAAAATTGCACACGTGTCGAGTTGTGGGTTGAGAAAGACGCTGATGGAGAAGGAGGAGAGATATCGAGCAGGTTTGGAGACGCGAGCGTGAGTGTGGGCTCGGGCTGTATAGTGCGTGCCCGTTTCATGGGTCTTTCGACGTCGGTGAAGGATGCATCGTGCGCGTGAAGTTCAGTGTCGAGAGAGCGTTTGAGAGTGTTCAGTACGATCGGTTTTTTCGGAGAGATGCATTTTTTCAACCATATTTCTTCTTCAGAAGCTTGGATTCTGCGGGGGTCGAATCGGTCTGGAACAGCTGGTCAGTCGCCTATATGCCTGAGTAACAAGGGTCATACCGTCGAGGATGTAGTTAGCCACAGGAATTTGCATGTTGGCAGATATAGAATTGGATATCCAGAGTGCATGGCGGACCTAGATGAAGGCGTTCCAGTCGAGAGATGAAGCAGAACAAAGACCGTACGATAAGAGATCGGGAAAGTAGCCTGCCCGTTGTCAGAAAACTCGTTAGAGGCGCTCAGACCGCTCACTCTTTCAGCCCAGGGTCCTGGGGCCCGGCGCAGAAGAAGAAACGCGCTCGAGCAAAGTCCTGCTTCGAGTGGGTCAGCGAACCACCGTGTTTGACCCAAGCGAAGCGCAGGGACGCGTCGACCGAGGGGCTGAAGCATGCTGGCAGTAGACTCAGACGAAATAAATCGAAAAAAGACGCGTTTGGCCGACCTCGACCGGAGAAGAGCATCGTCATTGTCGAAGGATGAGATCGATGAGATCAAGTGACACTCTTGTGACATCCTCTCGAGTCTCTTGACCGCTCTTGACCGCTCCTTCCACCTTCTCGTTTCTCTGAGCATTCAACGCATCTACGTCTCTGCACCTGCCACCGAAGACCTCTTTCCAAGACTACTTTATCCAGCAAACGCATAGGAAACGCCGTGCCTGGCTAGACAGTACTAGTATGCCGTGAGCACTCCATCTGTGTCTACTACTCCTTTCATGACCTCGCCTAGGTAGAATCGCCTCTCAATGGCCCTCGCCACTCAAATTATGTTCCGTCAACGCTTGCAGCAACTCTCCAATACCGCAATCGACTCGTTTGCTCAGATTGGCTCGTCTCGCCCAGGTCCAATGTATTTCATCCCGCGTTCCCCACTCTTATGTGCCTTTTATCTCTCTAGATCGACCGGTGATGACTCTACGAACACTGTTGTCCCGAATCCCCTCAGAACAATACATGCCAGCGCTAGCGGCAGGGAAAATGCCCGCCGGTTGTTTGCCCACGTCCGCGGTTCTTGGCGTTCTGAAAGGGCGTGCAAGCAACATCCGTGCCGGACCGTCCTGAGTGGAGAACACTATTTCCCTGCCGCAGTTGACTGGACTCCACCGCGCTGGGCAACGATAATTCTCCAGGCGTCGGTGGTTGACCAGGTTGCACTGAACGTGGTGCTAGGGCGCAGCGTTCCGAGTTTGATCCATCACCACCACTGCGACTTCCAGCGACCAACTCGACGCTCCAGTGTGTATTTAGTGGTATCTTGTCGCGCGTGTCTTCAGTCTCGTGATCGTTCTCAATAAATTACTCGATACAAATTACGTCTCACGGAATCCTCCACATCCACTTCGCTCCTTGATAACCTCCTTCTGTACTTCCTTGCTGTTCCCGCTGAAACTTGCCAATCCACACCCGAGATCGAGATACTCGAACAGAACATTCACGATCCCACCTATCGTCCGCGGTACTCATTTGCACTTTCCACAGATCACTTTGACTCGGACTGGGAAAGACGACGGGGAGACATCGACAAGCACGGAGAGACTTCAAGTCCAAGTATATGCTTTGGCGGCATCTGATGACCTTCAAGTTGTTCTCTACCACTTCATTCTTACCCTGGTCCCGACTTCTGGCCCTGGGCCTGGCAGGGCTTTTCTAATGTCCAATGTCGCGGCCTGAGGCTTGGGCTGAGCCACTTGATTCTTTCGGCTCGGACCGAATTTTGGCGAGGAAAAGCCGACAAAGGCCGACAACCATGTCAATAATGCAGGATTGAAGAATGACTTCAAGTACCGGCAGTTAACACTGGCTATTGCGGCCTCGCTCTGAATCTCCTCCATCCATCTAAGGTACAAGTGGACTCGGCAGAGAACTGGTGGCAACTGAAAAATTGAGCAGCAGGCCCCAATCTTCGACTTGGATCTGGACCAACGAAGTATCTGGCGGTGAAGCTCCAGCGGGCAATCGCGCCTTCCGCAAGGATTTCGTCGCACCCCTGGGAAAGACGCCCGTCCAGGCCGACATCCTCCTCACTGTTGACAACATCTTCACATTCTATGTTAACGGGATCGAAGCTGGCAGCGGCAGGGGTTACAACATCGGGCACCTCTTTTGTGTGGCCATGAGTCCTTGCCTGAACGTCTTCGCCGTCAACGCCACCAACGAGGGCCCTGGCTCCAGCCCTGCTGGACTCGTTGTGGCCATCCAGATCACCTACAGTGACGGCACCACCACCAATATCGTCACGGACACTACTTGGCTCTACTCCACCACGGTTCCCAGCGGTTTTGAACAGCTTTCATTCGATGATAGTAGCTGGAAGCCAGCTATTGGAGAGGGGGCGTTTGGTATCAGCCCATGGGGCCCGACAGCCCAAGTCATAGACGCTCCCACCCTGTCGATCGCCAATGCCAGTTGGATCTGGACAAATGAGGTCGTTGGCGGAAATGCACCGTCAGGGAACCGCACCTTCCGACGGACATACACTCCCCCTCCCGGCCAAACTCCCACCTCTGCTACCATTATAATATCCGCCGACGACGCTTACTCCCTATACGTTAATGGCGTCCTCGTCGGTTCTGGCAACAGTTGGGGGACAGCGCAGACGTACAGTATCGGCCTCGCCCCAGCCGCAAACTACGTGTTTGCCGTCTTTGCGCAGAATCAAGGGACCACGCCCAACCCCGCTGGGCTTATAGCTGCGATACAAATCAACATCGCCCAGTGTGACTGTGCCGCTCCAGTCCTCTTTGTTACAGATGGAGAGTGGACGTCAAACACGGGGACTCCGGCTGGCTTCCAGCTCCCAGGTTTTGATGATTCGACTTGGCCTGCTGCTACGATTGAAGGTCCCTTTGGGATATCGCCATGGGGGAATATTAGCGTTGGCGGTCCTGGGGCAGCGAATCCTATTCCGGGTGCGCCGAACTGAAACTATTTCCACTGTAACTTGAGCTGCTTGTTTTGTGTATCCGATTTCTTGTACTTTGCGACAGTGAACATTTTTGCATCTTGTAAAAAATTGAAATCAGGGATTGATGTTGTTGGTCATCACATTCCCTCGCCGGCGTCGCCGCGGCGAACTCTCTTCATCCCAACACTCACCACGAGCCCGAATGAACCACTGGAATACGCGTCTTAGCGCGTCCAAGTCGCGTCTAATGCCCTCCCGGTAATTCCCGATGCCTCCGTTCTTACGGGGCGGATCGGGATTTCTCTCCATTCCTCTGCCGACACGCGTAAATGAATGCTCTCCATAAAAAGCGCGAGAGCGCGTCAGCCGCCCTCCAGAGCTTTGTCTCTAACCACCACCATCTTATCTTGGGTTCCCGCCCGCCCTGTTTGTCTCCACTCGCTCCACGCAGTCTCGCCTTGTGAGTATCGCACAGACTGGCACAGTATCCCTTCCCGCTCCTGCTAACTCTCTTGCCCAGTGTTGTCGTCTAACCCCTGCTAGGCGCACAATGGCTTGACTTGCTTGATCCTCATCGCCTCGCCTTGTGAGTCTCGCACAGCTTGTGCTTCGCCAGAGCTAACTCATTTGCTCAGTGTCGCCGTCGCCCTCTACTAGACGCGCGCATTGGTTCCACACACTCTCCCGCACCCCGCCTTGTAAGTCCCACTTTCTCTTCGTCATACCACAGCTAACCCACTCTTTCAGTGTCGCCGTCGCCCCCTCTACTAGACGTGTGCATCGGCTGCCCTTATCCGCTCTTCCCCACCTCGCCTTGTCAGTATCGCTCAGTTGTTTGTCGTCCCAGCTAACTCGCTCATTCAGTGCTGTTGTCGCCCCCTCTACTAGGCACACAATGGCGAGGACCCATTCTTTTCGTATATGACTGGTATGTTCTCTTGCCGTTGCTACTCCAACTGTGTCTCACCCACTTTCAGTTCCTCCGCGTCACCCTCTCCACGACTCGCTGCCAACGCGACACCGCCTCCATGCAAACGAACACCGCGACACCTCCATCTACTCGCTCTCCTCCTCTCACACGCGCAACATCCCCTCCTCGGCTCGTCAATGCAGATTCGAGTAGCGTCAAGACCCCGGTATCGCTGCGTGCGAGATGGATGGGCTCTGTGTTGACGGAAAGACTTGGTCATTCGATTCCTGTCGCCCCGGCGTCTTCACTGCGTCCTTGCCTCGCTGGCTTTCACTCATGGCCCCGTCTCGATCTCTTGCCTTTCACTGTCGGCTCATGGGATCGCCAAGAGAGAATCCAAAGCGTGAGCGACTTGGTGGACACCGCTGCGTGCGAGATGGATGGGCGTAGTTGGGACGGATAGACTTGGGTCCGGATTATTTCGATACCAGTCGCCCCGGCGTCCCCTCTACGCACTTGCCTCACCAGCGGGCGATTTAACGACGACGAAAGCCACCTCCGACACGATACCAACTCGTCAACAAGTTCAGCAAGACGCCGGCCACGGGGACGGACGCGCCACTACTCGGGGAGTGTCTTTGCTGGGCAGGGTTGGTTAGGGTGTTTGTTGTCGTCCTCGTTGTCCACCAGGATTCGTTCTGCCATCCCGACTCGAGGCATACCTTACACTGAGAAGGCGCACCCTCCCGAGTCCTGTAGTTTATTCCTTTTCTGTGTCTATATAAAGTCGCAATGTGCGGAATCATTGAGTCTTATTGCGTAAGTTGACTGCCAGCGAGGAACTTGGAAGATGAGATGGTTGTTGTCGATCACATGCAGGGGGTATCAGCCGAGCTTCCGGCGAAATCGACCCATGCTGATTGTACATGTTGATTTGTTGATTGTACATGTTGATTTTCTCGGCTAGGCATCCCGGTGATGATGATGATGATGAATTCGGTTAACGGCGCAAGCTATACTAAGTAGCTAAGATGCCGGCGTAAACTATGTAGAAGTAATACGCAAGTGTAAAAAGTATTCAACGAGTAAGTAGAAAGATCGGCGTCGAGATTGGCGTCGTTGTCAAAGTATCCGATCTGCGGGCTGGGTCTGCGTTTGAAGCGCGCGGGTGGACTCGGGTAGGCATCCCGGTGAGTCCGAGTCATTCTGGGATTTAATTTATGAGGGTGCAATCCCGGCCAAATGAAAGTGGCTGGCAAGTGGTGGATTCAGCTCTGTGTGCTGCTGGATGAAAACTAAATGTCGAGTCAATGTCGAGTGCTTAAGCGAGAAAATCAACATGTACAATCAGAAAATCAATACGTGCAATCAACATGGGTCGATTTTGCCGGAAGCTCGGCTGATAGCCCCCTGATCACATGTCATTGGCCCTGCCCATCTTTACCTTCCTCCCTGTTCCACACTGGTGGTACTCTCTCCGCCGACGCTCCAACGAACTGCAAATCTGTCAAATGGAAACCGCTGAGAATGATCTTGGAACGATCTCTTGTTGTGTACCTCATGGTGCTCCATATCCAGTTTAATTGTCCCGCTTTCTTGCTGTTTTCCTCCACTTTGTGCCTCACTTTACGGCCTGGGCCTTCGCCTCTTGTTGCAGGAGTAGCCAACCGTGTATATCTTCCCGTGAATGCCAGTACCCGCTGTCGCGGTGGTATCATGTCAAATTCAAACACTGGTTTGTCTGTCTGATAGACGGGAACCTTGCGTTCCTGGAGCACAGTTCGCTTATAAGCTTATTCGACGGCCATAATGAACTGTGAACATCTGCCCCCACCTCGTTGACACAGTGACACTGGACATATTATGTCTCCCTACTACGGCCCTAACGAGGATCAAGCCACAATCCAGTATGAACGCAACTTTGTACGTCCGTCTGTGTTATCTGTAAGCACTCCTGCTACAATTAATAACCACCTCTAGATCGCGGGGGATGTGATCGCTGGCACCGGCTATGGAATTCAGCTGGTGCTCTTCTTCAATTGCGCCCGCTTTCTGTGGCGGCGGAGAAAGAATGGACTCCAACCCATGTTTCTCTTGGCCTACATGACCTCCATGCTTCTTATCGAGAGTCTGTTTGTCGCCATTCAAGCACGCACCGTCCAATTCGTATACATTGACAAGTGAATTTTTGATGTTCTACTGCTAAAATTTTATATCTTACATTCATCTTAGTCGCAATTACCCTGCGGGGCCGTGGCAGTTTTTCCTCGACAGCCAGACGAACCCCGTCAATGTCATCTTCTATGCGACACTGTTTCTTCTGACTTTTCTGTCCGATCTCCTGGTGGTGAGCAAAAAATCCACCTTGCAAAACATGTTGTTTATTTCACGCGCAGTTATGGCGATGCTACGTCATCTGGGCCGCCTCTGGTCGGAAAAGCGTTGCATGGGCAGCTATTGCCTTCCCCTCGATCATCCTACTTGCTTCCTTTGGTGAGCGTCGCCCTTTCATGGTCGAAGCACTATTTCTCATAGCAAATAAGCCATGGGCACCCTATGGACGCTCGAATCGTCTCAGCCTGATTTATCCATGTATAGCAAACAACCCATGGCCTACGGAACTGCTTACTACGCCCTCTCTCTTGGGGCAAACATCATCCTCACCTTGCTCATTATTGGCCGCCTGGTCTCCTACCGACGCGCTCTCCTTCAGAGCCTCCCTGAAGATCTTGCAAACCACTACTTGTCGTTGGCCTCGGTCATCATTGAGAGTGCGGCACTCTATAGCGTCTTTGCTCTGCTTTTCCTCGTCACATATTCTATCAACAACCCCACGAACCAAGTTTGGTTGGGTGTAGCCTCTGACTGCCAGGTGCGCCATGGTTTTCGTACATATCATTTAGCCCAGAGTTCTGACACCTCCTGCAGCAAATCGCCAACCTCTTGATTCTCTATCGTGTCGCAGAGGGAAGTGCATGGTCGACGGACACGTTGGCCACCGAAGTGACTTCTTCTATGGCCGCTCCTATCCACTTTAGGACTCGGAGCGTCGTGGAAACACGACACTTGTCGACAATGGGCGCGGGTGCCACTAGTTTCCACATCACCGCGCCTGAGCCCGAGGCAGCTTCCCTGTCTGACGGGTCCACCACCCCGGCGAGCCCGCAGTCAAAGGATCGCGAGACCGCGGTTGTGTAAAAATACTTACCAGTCCCTTTTGTACTTAATCTGTCCTTGGCTAGCCGTGTTGTATTTAATTAATCCCTCTCGATCCGAGTTGTTTTATGGGCGTACCGCCGAGTCTGGTGTAGTTGTATTGGAATCGGCGGTGAAAAATACAGTCTTCGGGCGACTACTGTGCATTTATTATTCGATCAAGTAGTTCTCTATGGTTTACAGTACAGTCGAATAAACATTTAAACTCCGCCACCGCTCTTCTCAACAGGAATGGCCAGTCTTTGACGCTTGGTCGGCTTGGGCGCCAATGTAACCTCCTTGAGGTTTCCGCAGATCTACACCATGCCCGTCAGAGGTGACCAAGACGTAAAAAACAGAAAAACACACCTCAAGGAACTCATCGAAATCCACATCCTTGCTCCCTTTGAAACCCGCCTCCTCAAGCACATAATCATACTCGGTCGCAGAGATTCCTTCATACCCCGGAACCTCCTTGAGCACGCTACCCAGAGCCACTTTGGGTAAACGCGCCTGGGCCTCCTGGCCGAGAGTGGCGCTGCGCGCAAAGGCACCCTTGAGCGCTGCTAGCTCCGCGCTATCAAACTTGGCACGGCTGTACCCAAACACGACGGGTTGACTCCTCGCCACGAGCCCAAGCGCACGAGCGACATTCATAACAGCATCCTGGATCAACGCCGGCTCACGTGGCGGGACTGACCCCGGAGCGAGTCCCATACTTCCCAAAAACTCTACCGCGCGCGCGACCTGCTCTGTCTTTTCCGATTTCGACCACCCCAGTTCGCCAGCCATGATTTCTGCTACACGAGGCAGGGCTTCGAGTGCCGCTGCAACATTGAGGAACGAGAGTCGCGTGCGCCGGGCGAGGACGTCGACTGGTGTCTGGGCGTACTCGTGGCGGACTGCATAACGGACTTCCGCGTCGATGAATGGGTAGGAAGGACTCAGCCTGTGTCCATGCAGCGGCCACGCGAGACCGGTGGGCTCAGCAAGGGAGCACACCGTCCATGCGCGGTCGCCATAGTTGTCAGATAGGTGCTTGGCAATGTCCGTCTCGAGTCCGTATTGCTGAATGAGCCCAATAAACATGTTACGCGTCCAGCCATCGCCGCCAACAAGGCGTAGCTTCTCAGTGACGCATTTGCCGGCGCGGAGTTTAAAGACCTTGACAGCCTCATCGACCGTCTCCTCCGCCATGGACCGGTACGTGGTCCACTTGCCACCCGCGATGGTCAGCAGCCCGCTGGTGCTCACATGAATCATATGGTTCCGAACAAGCCCTTCCGTGCTGGAGGCATTGGGGTTCCGCACGAGTGGACGCAGACCACTCCACGCGCTCAGCACATCCCCGCGACGGACTTTGATGTCCGGCGAGAGGTAGCGCCGTACTTCCTCGAGAACCCAACGAATCTCCTCTTCCCTGGCCCGAGGTTCACGCTCAACTTCCGCCGGCGAGTCTGTCGTTCCTGCAATGGTGTTGCCTTGCCACGGGAGGAAGAAAATGACGCGGCCGTCAGAGGTCGCGGGGTCGAGCAGACCCATCTTGCGCGGCGAGTAGTAGTTTGGAAGGGTGATGTGGATACCAGAGGACGGTTGTACGATCGGTTTGTGGTCCGGGTTGTCGAGAGTGAGGAGGGCGTCGGAAAAGGGACCAGTCGCGTTGATGATACCCTTGGCGCGGACGTTGAACTCTTGGCCGCTGAGATTGTCTTTGACGCGTGCGCCGTTGAGCTTGCCAAAGGTGTTCTTGTGCAACTCGGTGACTTCGCAGTAGTTGGCGACGGTTGCGCCCTGCTTGACGGCAGTCATGATGAGAGCCATGTTCATCCGCGAGTCGTTGTGCTGGCCATCGTAGTAGACAACCGCACCGACGAGACCATCGCTCTTGAGCATGGGGAAGGTTTCGAGTGCCTTGCCCTTGCTCATCACATACGACGTCTCCATGTTTTCCTTTCCGGCGAGGATATCGTACAGCTTGCACCCAGCAAAGTAGTATGGCACTTGCCAATACCTGCAGGACTGTAAGCATAAGCAGGAATCAAGGCGTTACACACTCACTTGTACACGGGAAGCATGATGGGGAGCATGTTGGAGAGGTAAGGCGCGGTCTCGAGGAAGATGCGGCGCTCATGCAGGGCCTCGCGAACGAGCTTGTATTGCTCATAGTCGAGCTCAAAGATGGCTTTCTGGAGGTACCGAACGCCCCCATGAACGAGTTTCGTCGACTTTGATGAGGTGCCTGGATGTGAAAATGAATTTAATGATCCGCAAGGTACCGCATGAAAATGGACGACGCACCTGCGCTAAAATCATCACGTTCGACAAGGGCAACCTTGAGCCCTCTGCTGGCGGCATCGACAGCAACACCAGCCCCCGTGGCGCCGCCGCCGACGATGAGCAGATCGAATTCCTCATCCTCGAGACCCGTGGTTTTTATTTGACCGGAAGCCTTGAGGGACTTGAGCATGTGCTCTCGCGAAGGAGGGGTCCATGGCGGGGGCGGGCGACGTGTTTCTTTGGTAGAGGAGGGATAAGCGGGGCCAGAGTTGAGGAACCAGTAGCCACCGCCAGTGGCCAAGACGGTGCCGCCTCCAGCTAGGGCGAGGTTCCTACGGGAGAATATGGTACGGAGGAGAGGCATGGCGAACGGGCTGGGGCTCGGCCTGCAAGTTTATGGAACAGATCGTGAAATGATCTCGCGGCGGAAGGCTGAATTATCCGCCCGCAGACGGGTAAACGTAGGGGTCGAGAACACTGCCGCACAGGAAATGGACAGGGTCAAGGCGAGGAGGCCTCTAGGCCGTCTTTCTAAGACCTGCTTGTGATCGACCACGACAAGAACAACTTGCAATCCACGAGACCCCCGGCAGCTGCCGGCCCACAGGTCCGACGGCCCGGAAGTAATTTACACTCCGACGGAATCATTTTGATTTTGGTCACACTAGGTCACACTTTCTCCGATTCTTCCGCTCTCCTTTCAACCGTGGCTTCCACATGCTCCGTCATCAACTCCTTCACGCCCTTCAAACACGCAATGCACACCATTCCAACCACCACAAACGGAATTATCGGAATCCAAGCAAACCGATACGCCCTGGCATACGCATTATGCGATGCGTTTGTTGCTGCAGCAAGTATTCCGTCCGAGATCCCTGCGATGCCAGAAACGGGTCCGCCGCCTGCGAGAGCCTGCAGGAGCGCACCAACAGAGCTACTGGGCAAACCCGCGGCAACAGCCGCGCCCCCGACGTCTTCAGCGTACGATGAGAGCTTGTTGTTGATGATGGCGTCGAGGATGGCACTTCCAAATGCACCTCCAATTGCACGTGCGCTGAACGCCAGACCAGTTGCAGTTGAAAGGAACTGGTGAGGAGCCGTGAACTGTGTCAGCGCGACGATCAAAGTCAATGGGCCGGATTGCCCAATGCCGGCGAGAATGTTATATCCAATTTGAGCGTGGTTCAATTTTGGTGTGATTGTTGCATAGCAGATTGAGACCACAAGGAAGAAGAAGAATGTGAGCATGAGTGGGCTTTTGAGATCCTTGTACTTGGTTGCGTACAAGCTAATCCAATTTTTCAACACAACGATCGGAAACTGCAGGAAAAATACGAACGTAACGGGAATTGAGCTGACAATGATGAGCAAGTTGTACGACAACTGCCTGACGCTTATTCGCCAGGCATTCGTCTCAAACCCAAGATTCAATACAATCTGCGGCACGACCGAGTTGACCGCGCTATAAAATACAAACCCTTCCACGGAAAAGGCAAACAACGACAGCATAAAGTTGGGTCCCCGCTCAAAGAATACGTGCGCGACGATGCCATCCTTACGGCCCTTCCATTCGTACAGCCCAAAAAAGATGAGGAGGACGACGCCGGTGAGAAGCGGTCCCAGCACGTGTGCATCTCTCCACGCGAACGTTCCGCCCGCCCAGTCAAAGGCGAGCAGTAGGAGCGTCGTTCCGGCGGTCATCAGGCACGAGCCGATGGGGTCGCACGCCCAGACGAGCTCCCGAAACGTGAGGCGTGGATAGTCGGAAGGCGGAGGCCAATAAAAGCCCAGAAGCCCCACAGAGGTCATTCCGTGGAAAGCGGCCTGCATCCAAAAAATATTCCTCCAACCCGAAGGATTGGCGTTGGTTCTGAGAATAATATGAGCGCTTTTTTCACGGATGTTGAAAACGCCGCCCTACACGCCGCCGGATCCCAGACTGCCCACGAGACCACCTAAATGGTGATCAAAGTCAGATCGCAACAAGGAAGAAGTCGTTTACCAAATGCTCCAGCCAGAAAAGCAAACCCATTGGCAAGAGCCCGATACTTCAAAGGAAGGATCTCCCTGAACACGATTGGCGCAAGTTGAACTCGAGATGAATTATATGCTCACGATGGAATGGCCTGAACGATGGCAATCGTGCTCAACGTCGTTCCTATCAGCACCCCACCTCCAATTAAGACGGACATGGACTCGGCTTTCGCGGATATCTGCCACGGCCCACGGCGTGTGAGATTCGGGTGGATGAGACGGGAGGGAAACTTACGACCGCTCCGGCAAGGGCGATGAGAGGCGGTATTCCCGAGAGATATTTGCGGTCAAGAACATCGGAAAGCCGCCCAATTATGGGCGATAGAACTGTTTGCATGAGCAACGGCCCCTTGACCATATTTCAACCAAAGAACGCGAGGCTTTCAACGAACCGCACCTGTATAATCCATCCTTGGAAGTTCAAGCCCATGAATAATTTCCAGCCAAAAGAATGGCTCACCTGCCAAGGTAGGCTCCCCAAGGTCGCGAACGATGAACGCAATGACTCCCCCGGCAGCCGTTACAACAAACACTTGTCCAAAAATCGCGAAACAAGCTATGAAAACCACCATCCATGAGCGCCAGGTGAGGACGACGCGGTCATCGTCCCGGAAAGAGTCCATCCTGAAAAGGGGCGGTGGAGTACCATTCTCCGAGTCGGAGGGTTGCCTATCCTTCGAGTCCTTCTCAAGTGAGGCCATGATGGAGTTGGGAAGGAAGAGAGGAGATTGTGGGAAGGCAACTCCCGTCTATACACATTTTCAGTCACCGGATAGGGCGGAGGTCCCACAGTGAACACGGTGACGGTAACGGTTAGGGCGGTGATCCGCTCGTAGTACAACTGATCTAATCAAACTTTCTTTCCTACATCCAACTGTAATCTTCCCCCAACCCCAGCACTTCAAGCAGGCGCCTCCCAGTTGCAAAATATTCGTCCCATAGTATCTGCGACGTATCTTCTGGCTTTATAATCTGGCAGCATTTAGATGGAAGCTTCTTCGCCAACCCAATCAGTACTCACCTCAAGAGAATGCGGAGAACCGTGGCTGATTGTCCTCCACGTCAGTCCCACCGAGCCCGCGCCCCACGCTTCCAGTTGCTGCTCAATATGCTTCCTCACCTGAGCTCTCTGCTGAAACCTGACCTCTGGCACAACGCTGGTGCGGATAAAGTTCCTCAAATCGGGACACACCTGGCATCCAACCTCGCTGCACCCAAAGTCCCACAGCCTTTGAATCGTCTGACTCGTGGTGGCCTCTGCCGACTCTTCCAGTTCGGTCCTGTTGTATTCAGCCCATGACTCGAAAACCGTCGCTGCAAACTGTTCCATGCCCATGTCGTTCCTGCTCGCGAAAAAGATCAGAACATCGGCACCACCCGGCGATGCTGCCACGCGCGACAGAAACACTTCTAGTGTTGTGGCAGGTGCTTCGACTTCAAGACAAAAGTCAACCAAAGCCTCGAGCTCGGCAATCGTGCGGCCTTGATGCCGAAACGCGTCGACGGCGGCGGTGACAACACGGTTTTTGAGCGTTTCATACTCTGGGTCGTCCGGCATGGACATGGTCGCGACGATCGAGCGAGCCATGCGTTGCAGAGTATCGGTATCCCGTCGCAAGACATCTTGATTCGTCGAAATCAGTTGGTTCAAAATGGCTGCACCACCTGCCCTTTTCGCGGCATTCATCACCGCCTCCGACACTGGCGTCGTCCACTGTACAAACGCCAATTGGCCGTCCAGTGGGGCATACGATGGCGAGAGTAAAATCCTGACAGCGTCGACGAAGAATGGCTTCAAACTGGGCACCAACTTCTCAGATTTAAACTTCCCCAAACAAGACGCAAGGGCGAAATAGTAATACGCGGGTTGGATTCGCATGCGCAACCGTATCTTCTCTGCAATCTTGGTGCAGAGGTCTGATCTTCCGACCTCGATGCAGAGAAGGATAAAGGCGATGATTGGTTGAAGGTCTGTGCCATTGACGATTCTCGTAGGGAATGAAGACACTTGAGGGACCACGGCTGCGATTATGGGCCCAACCGGACCGATGCTTTCCTCGTGTTCATGCAGGCCGCGCAAATATGGGACCCAGAATTCTGTGACAGGTAATCCTTCGGGAATCAGTTGGGGATGTAGACTGAGAATAGATCAGCCCTCGCTGCGCGGCGAAACGTTAAACACGCACATGTCCTCGAGCATCTTGCCTCCCTCGACGACGCTCATCTGCACCATCCACTTGACTTGCTCTTGATCGATTTGATTTTGAACTTGCGGCTTGCTCTGGCGGCACCACACCTGCACATCGGTCTCTATCGCTCCGTTCATCAGGTATCCGAGGAGGGCCCATCGCCGTATCGGACATGGTTCTGCGTCCACGACTTTTGTAAACCTACAGAACAGTCAAGATCGACGCAATCGTCAATCATGTCGAACTCACAGATCCTCGACGGTGTGCCACCCAAAACTCTTGTACGCGGAAACAAATCCTGCAGGTCCGACGAGGCCAATACCACACACTTGGATCAAATTGTTCAAGAGGTCGACATCTTGCCATCGCTCGGCGCACTCTCTCAGCAGGCGTACGGTGTCCGCAACCACGTCGTGATGCGGCGAGTCTGTCGTGGAACACCACTGCAACAGCTGTGAGGCGAGGTGTTTATCTCGGGGTGTCGCTGATTCACGCCCTCGAAGAATGATGCGAGCGGACTCGTTGCTGTCGCCGCCGAAAAGGTTGTCCGAGGGATGCGAGATCACCAGAGCGGTGCGGTTGAAGACAGCGTAATTCTCGAGCTATGAATGGAGCGTGAAGGACGCCATACCAAAAAAGAAAGGGAAGTATGCACCTGAATGTCCGGTTCTCGAAGAACGTCGTCGCTCTGCCAGGGGATCAAATCTCCGCTCTTGAGCGACAAAGTGTGGTTACGGACTGCAACGCCGTTTATATCCACAACTCGAGTAATCGCAACATCCAAGTCGGAAGACCCGGAATCTTCGAAAAACGAAGATATTTCGCTCTGCATAAAAGTCTCGTCGTAACTAAAACTGGGGTACTCTGGGTAGTGGGAGGTAATCTCGATAAATGCCCAGTGGAGGGAAAACCCGCGTTCCTCTGCCAAGGGGCGGAGGAGGGAGAGTAAGAGCGCGTCGTCTCCGGTGATGTTCAACGCGGTGTATTTATTTTGGAGTAGTATAGCGAGGAACGGTGGTTCGGGTACCGCTTCCCAGGCGGCAAAACAACGTCGCAGGCGTTGAGTCGGCGTTTCGGGAGGCGGGGTTGAACTCCGATATACGAGAGCTAGAAGGTAGCCGGATGAGATGGGGAACACGGTCTGTTGTACGCCGGGATATAGCGCTATGACGGAGGTGGTTTGGGCTGGGATATCCACACGACTTGTGCGTCCGTGGTCGTGGAATTCAACATGACCTCCGGTGAAGTTGGACGGCAGTATTATCGTGAGCGTAGATAAAGGCTCGGTGCATGATCTACGTATCGTTAGAAACATACGTGCCTTATGCTGTATGGACGCACTGTTCATAAGAGTCGGAATTGGTGAGAACCAATTTTTCAAAGATATATTCCGAGTCGCCGAGCCATTCTTGCCAGGCCGGATTGTTGAATTGAACATTGGCTGCGGGAATCTCAAACACGCCCGGGACGACGAAGGAATTGGCCCGCCGGAGACTCGATACGGACAAGACAGCTTTGGCGGCATCCTCATCCAGTGGAATGTCTACCTGTCCCAGCCCGCGGATGGACAGCAGCGGATTGGGCGCACTATCCGACTCGAAGAACGGAAGATCCTCACTGAGGCCGTCTTCGAGGATGTTCTGAAATGTGTCCTTTATGTCCATGGTTGAGGAAATTTAACCGTGGGAAATACACAGAACTTCCTCTACTACTTACATGCTTGCCATCGTCAGTAAACTAGAGTCTGGCTAATACGTGAGACTACTCTTCCTCCCAGACCACTTCTCCCCCCTTCCTAATCAACACAATCTCCACATACGCATCAGATTTGGACTGCCCAAGCCGTTGGAGATTGGGACAGCGCGAAGCCAGAGCGTTGATTTTCTCGCTGTTGCCCCCGAGGGCAAGCCACAAAGAGGAATCGAGGAATTCCAAACAAGGGAATCGAGACACAGCCTCGATATAATCGTCCTGAAAGAAAGTTGAATAGAAATCACACAGAAAGAGAGATACTCACCACTGTATGGTTCTTGTCCGCATCGCTTCGAGTAGCAAGACCGAAACGGGGAATCTCGAGGCGCCTCAGCTGCGGTACCAATTCCGCCAAACGATGGATGGTTTCCAGGTTGCCATGTCTCCAAATCTGAAGCTCTTTCAACCGAGTGGTGTTAATTGCTGCCAAGGCGCGCCATGTTCTTTCGTCAAGGGAAAGCTGGCCAACACATTCGATAGCCCGATGGGGCACGGTGGGGTCGGAAAGCACAGTACACGCAAACTCAGTGGTGGTGGTGAGTCGTTTCAAGCGCGGTAGACTTCCGTGGCCCAGCTGCAGCGACTCGGTATGAGGAAACCATTGGAGATCCTCAATCGTTGGGTGGCGCTGTAGAAATTCGATCACGGACGTCTCGACTGCGGCTGGCGCCAACAAATCGAGTCGTCTCAGATGCGGAAAGCTGCACTCGGCGAGGAGCGGGTCTGGCGGAAGACGGATTTGCAAAACCTGTTGTAATTGGAAGGCGAGCGAGCGCAAGTAGAAGCGAGTCTTACCTGGAGGTCAGGACACCTCAGAAACCATTCGTGTAAACGCTGTGGCCACCACCGCTGGCTGAGGGACAATTCCTTCAGGTTCGAAATGTGCCAAAGGGGGTAATTGGCGTCTTCTGCATCTGGTGGGCCCAAACCATGGTCCCGACGGACGTCATGAATGCACAAGCGGAAGAGCGACGGAGAGCCCTGGAGTATTCGATATATGCTGGGTTCCGCCTTTGACCAAGTAAAAGACTGCAAATGCTCCATGCTCTTCAGCGCTTTACAGATGTCAGCAAGGACTGTTTCTGGGTCATTGGGAACCTTGGTGCTGTCCAGTAAAGTGGAGGGATACCGTTCTGGGCCTTCTGGCTTGGGGCTCCAGGATTCCCAGCACACCTCCCGGATGTAGCGCGCAAGATCTGGACGTCGCGCCAGATGCGCCCATACTTGTGGTCGAAGTTCTCGGAGCCGCAGTATGCGATACTCCGAATGCCGGGGAACCACCAATTCGTGGCATGCTCGACTACATGCAGCAAATGAAACCAAGTCGGAGTGAAGTGAGACCTGGCCGAGGACGAGTTCGACAACGTCAAAGCCGAGATCGCTGAGGGGAAACACGCTGCTCATGGCAACAGGGGCGTGCGAAAATTATTGACAGGCTCAAAACAACACCAAACTTTCACTCCGAAATTTTCATGGATGCGCGACGGCTAGTTGGGATACACGCCGAGCGCGTCACCGACGTGTCGAGCAGAGACTTTCCAGGCCACTACCCCGATGAAGACCACTCTTGGAACCTCAAAAAGTTCCGCAAGGTCCGTCCGTCCACTGCTCCAGACTCTCCTCCTAATAATGGCCAAGGTAGAATCTAACAGTCCAAGTTCGCCGCGTCTCCCAGCGCTCCATCGACTTTGACCTCGTCGGCGTCGACGCCTCCATTGCCAACGCATTTCGTCGCATAATCATCGCAGAGGTGCCCACAATATGCATCGAGCATGTCTACGTCTACAACAACACGTCGGTCATAGTGGATGAGATCCTCGCACAACGCATTGGGCTCATCCCGCTCAACATTGACCCGAAAAAGATGGAGATGAAGGAAGCAGACGACGAGTCTACCGATCGCAACACCATGGTCTTTGAACTCGCACTCGAGTGTACTCGAAAAAAAGACGCGCCGAAGGATACCACCGACCCCGCACTTTTGTACGAAAACCACGAGCTCCTCTCGGGGCATCTCGTCTGGACCCCTGCAGGCGAGCAGAACGAGGTCTTCCGCGACAAGCCCCCAGCACCGACGAACCCCAATATCGTCATTGCAAAACTGCGCCCGGGTCAGGGCATACAAATGACACTGCATGCCGTCAAGGGCTTCGGAAAGGACCACGCAAAGTTCAATCCTGCTGCGACAGCGTCCTACCGCCTCCTCCCTCACATCACCATCAAAAAGCCGATACCTGTTCATCTGGCGGAAAAGTTCCAAAAATGCTTCTCACCAGGGGTCATCCGCGTCGACCCACGCACGAAAGCCGTGTCGGTTGACGAGGAGAATAAACGTCGGGATACCGTCAGCCGGGAGGTGCTCAGGCATCCAGAGTTTGACGGCTACGTCGAGCTGAGTCGGGTCCGGGATTTCTTTCTATGCAAGTCACTTTACTCTTTCCTCATTCTTTATTCTCATGTTCTCTCAGTCAACATCGAATCCGAGAGTGCCTACCTTCCGCAAGAGCTCCTTCCAGAGGCCATCTCCGTCTTCCGTGGCAAGCTCTCTAGCATCCGGCGCGCGGCTCAGGCCCTGCTCGAAGCACCGGCCGACGAGGACGTCGTCATGGGGGACTCATAGCGGTTGGGTGGTAGTTTTGCAGATGTTTTTTTGTATGTATTGCATATTAGATGATAATAAATACTCGCTTCAACAAGCCGTAGGTGACATGGACTGCCATGGAGGAGGAGAAGACGAGCCTCCCGTCTTGGGACTCCTCGGGCTCGTTGCGCTGAAGCTAAAGTCGGAAATGACGGAAAACTCTGCAGGCGTTCTCCTAGCAGACGGCCACCCCGGAGGAGAGGCACTCCGCGATACGAGGCTCTTGTCAGGGCGTCGACAGCGGAAGATAAAGGCCATTACGTGCTGTAAAATTCTGAGCAGGCTGCGCAAAATTGCAGACTGAGACATGCACACACCTTGGAGGTTGAAAAGATTATAAACACCGCAACGCCACAAGTACTCAGCACCACATCTGGGACGATGTCTGAATAGCCCCTTTGCAGGGAGACAATTCCCACCACGAACGCGACCGCCACGAATACGGCGAAGAGCAGGGTGCGGATGACGAAGGGGTAGGCGATGCCAGGGTAGTCCGTGAAGCGCCGCACACGCCAGCGGGTGGTCACGAGGTTGCCTGTGGTCCAGAAGGAAAAGACGATAGAAAGAAAGGTGGTAATGGCGCCGAGGGCCGAGGCGGCTGTTTGCAGCGGTGGATAGTCGACGACGCAGTAAAAAGGAGAGCCACGGTATATGAGACTCTTGTCCATGATTCCTTTCTGTATTCGCCCGTGGTCAGTTTAATATCAACGAGTGGGCCAAAAACGCACATAGAGCCCGGCGAAGAAAAGAGGCAGCCCAGTCACATACGGAAGAGCGAGAAGCTGGCGCCAGTCAACGAACGATCCAATTTCATAACAAAAATCCACTCACGAATGGAGCCCAAGTTACCCGCCGCATAGCAGTGACCGTCCGGGGGCTGCAATAGATCTCCGTGACGCTGACCCAGACGCTCAATGCGATAGCCAGCGCCGATGCACCCTGCAGCGGTACATTCGCCATGGAGATACTCGCATTGACCAGACACAGTCCAAATGGTGGCTCCTTGTCCAACGCATGGCCGGTCCATACCAAGAGCGATCCACTTGCGCTCGTAATGGTAAAAATTGCTTCCAGATTCACCAGCACGGCGTTGGCCTCCTTCCCTTTTGTCAAGAGCGTGACGGTGAGGAGAAATGCGTTGGAAACTGCAGCAAAGATGCTGAACGTCGACCACAGCACAAGCAGCGCTAGGTATTCATGGGGGTCGGTAACTGGCATGAAGGTGCGAGGGGTGCATTGGAGCTGAGCCTGATATATCGAACGAGATTTGCAAAGGGTAACTCCGTTTCGACGCTGTAACGGGAAAGAAGCAATTAAGCCCCATCAAATATTGATTTCGGGGGGACATTGAAACGGTAGCAAATACATATTATCCAACTTCCTCGTCCAACGCTAAACACTGCGGGGAATAATTAATCTTGGCCGCAATGAAACTGAGACAAACGCACCCGAAATTCCACAAACGCAATTGTCCCCTCTTCATCCGGCCTGCTTTTCGGCGACGGCATGATAAACTGCAGACTCAGGAGCCCCTCGTTGTCAATCCGAAGCGAGGTTTTGGTCGAACTCTGCAATGCACGGAGGGTACGAGATATGTGTGCAAAGCGATACCTGCCGATCGTTCATTTAGGAGTCGGAATACCAAGCAAGCAACAGGCGCACGTAAAGCTTATAGGTTTCGTGCATTCAAAGGTTTCCAAGACATCGCGGTCGTTCGGGTAGTCCATTTCGGTGCTGCCAAAGGTGCCCACAGCTTGGATACGCAGCATCGGCGTATTCCCATTGGCAGCACGAGGGTGCGGTCGTTGTCTACCCGGGGCCGCTGCTCCTCCTGTTGGCGGCGGGTTCCCGACAAAGGTCAATTTCTCGCACGAGGGGTCCAGTTCGGAGAGGGCGTCGCGGAGCCATGAGGACTGGACGCAATGGTTAGGTTTGTGAAGAGGGCCCCGTCCTGCCTTGCCTTGAGAATGATTTTCAGCACCCTGGATTATCCGTTCATAACAGCAAGACATGCAAAATATGAACACGTACACTCTATCCGACTGGAAATCAAGCTCGAGATGAGGCTCTGCTTCATACGTCGTAATCTCGCACGTAGTTGTGGGTCCCGAGGCGTCTTCCGATCTAATTATCCTGTGAGTTGGCAGCGCGCCAGTAACGAGAACCACTCACATTAGCAATGTGAGCGGGTAACCCGAGCCAGCATAAGTCATTCGCATCCCGGTCCCCTTGCCAGCAGCGCTCCCAAAGTAAGAATCGATACCTTTACTACTGCTCGACTGCCTTCGCCGCCCACCAGCATCCGCCTCCTCGTCGCCCTCGTGATCCGAATCCTCCTTCCATTTCTTGTATTTGCCACCCGAGTTACCGGCAGACGCACTAGGCCCAGCCGTCCCAAAAATGTTCAAGCATTCAATCAGAGTGTTCAGTGGGACCTCAAACGCTGCGTTGTCCTCGTCTTCGTCTTGGTCAGAAGTCTGAGAGTCTGGAGGCGCAGCAGGGGGATTCTCAGAGTTGTAGGTGAACTCGTCAAACACGCCAGAGAAGATGTATGCTGTCCCCAACAATGTTCGCGCCTCTTCGACGACCACGATGAACCCGCTGCTGGTGACTCTCACCGTGGCGCGCTGGTACAGATAAATGAGCGTCGCCAGCCAAATTCCAGCTCACCAACGTTCACAAAGTTAACAGCGCGAAGAAGAGTTACAAAGTAGCGAATGTCGTGGACGGAGGCCTTCAAGACCTGCACATAGTTAGCCAAGCGAGAAAGTGAATGGTTTTGGTCCCACGGGAGGCGATTGCACGTCGTCAGAGTTCTCTTCGTTTTGGGACATGGCGGTTTAGAGAAGGACGCGACGGTCACGTGTCGAGGCGCGCAAGGTTAATTTACAGCTGAGCTCTATCTATTCATCCAAGAAAATAAAGAACATAAGTATAATATACAATCTATCTACCACCCATCCTCTCCAGGTACTCGTCCCCGATAATTTAGTTCTATTAAGAGCGGGACGAGGACGTTCTTTGGCTCCTCATAATAATCGATGAACGACCATCCCCTGATCTTGGGCTCATCCTCGCTCAGACGCTCGGTCACCCACCGTGCAACGCGCGTGTTGACACCCTCAACACCAAGCCCCCATTTCGGCCACCCAAAACCCTGCGAAACCGTCTGCGGAGACGCCAACGGGAAACTCGACGCCGAAAAGTACGTGATATTGAGCAGGGGCCCAGACGCGGCCGTCGGGGGTGGTGGGAGCAGCACGCTCGTCGACAGCGCAACCTTCTCGGGTATGGAAATGAAGGACGGGATGTGGTACCAGTCGTTCGTGCGCACGGTGGTCTCGTTGCACATCCACGTAAACCCATCCATTTCGCTGTCCGGCCAGTAAGTGGGATGAATGCCCATCCCAGTCTTCCATTCGTCACCCCTACCAAACCGGCTAAACATCACCGCCTTTCCGCGGACCTCCCCGACTGCGGATGGTGAGTAAGTAAGCCGAATAGATATCACCACCACCGAGACTTACGTGCCGGTATCCGCGATTCGAGGAACCACATATTCCACCCTCCGACGCTCTCAGATATCTCCTTGTGAACGAGTCCATCAAAATTATATCCAGTTGCTTCAGGCTTGATGGAGACAACAATGGTCTCCCGCGAGCCCTCGGGAGACGTCAGGAATGCGTGCAGACATTCCAGGATAAATATGAACGACGTCTTCTGCGGGTAGACGCCATGGAAGGACATGAGCCGGCCATTCACCTCTGTTAGTCGGATGTCGAGGAGCCGAATACCAGAGTGAAACTGGACAGAGAGCGGTGTCGAGATGGACTGACATTGCGAGAACGGCCAGCCGTAAAAGGCCATGCTGCGGAGAAGTCAGTCGGAGAATACTGGCGGTAGATAATTAACGAACGTGTCGTGTGTGCCTTGGGAGGCATGAGTAAGCGCGACCCGACGCATGTGCATCTACTCACCCGGCAGGAGAAGAGAGGATATAGGGACAGCGTCAGGAATTGCCTGCGACGCGCATTAGCTGGGAAGAAACTATCGTTCGCCTGCTCACCGAAAGGAACGAAGCAAGTTCCCTGCGCGGAATAACGACCAACTTCCGGTGGTTTCGGGAAACCTTTGTAGTGTTATTCAGATCGAGACTCGTACCACACAACGCACCTTGCAAATGTAGACGCGCCATAGACAATCCTCTGGGACAGAAACAGCTTTCCAAGGCGCAGACCCAGATCCCCTGAGAGTAAAGTCCACGGTCGCCCAATCAATGTGCTTCTCGGCGCCGAGACTCAAAGTTGCTGCGCATGACTTGGGGACCTCAACAGTGGACGGCCGGGAGGGCAGGGCCAGTATTTCATGAAAGGCCGACTCCTTGGTGTACGACAGAGCCAGGGATTCCTTGGTGAGGTTGAGAATGGTGAGCTGCATTGGCGGTGGGGGAAGTCAAGCCTCGATCACGCATCAATATGCCTTGTGTTCTGCTACAGATTCCATTCTAACCGTACTGTACAAATTGGTTGGGGACTATTTACGCAATTTACCGCAAAGTAACGAGCTCTGGTAGAAAAGAAAACATGAGCAAAAGCCAGAAGCAGAAGAAATTACCACGAACCTTCGGCAGAGGTGGGATGGATGGCGACGGTATCGTCCAGGTCCCGCTTGCGAGCTGAGAAAGAGTCAGAATCGGAATACACGACAATCTAAGCGCATGCCTTTCATCTTGACAGCCACAGCGAAACCCTGCGTGATCTCGTCGCAGCCTTGTCCAAGGATGTGGACGCCCACAACGCGTTCCTCTGGCCCAACGCAGACGAGCTTGAACATAGTCGGCTCCTTGAGGTCGTCCTCCATCATGCTAAAGTACAGTCCACGGAAAGAAGTCTTGTCTGCAAAAAGGTCAATTGCGAGAAAAGAAAAGAAAAAAAATCTCACAAATTTTGACAGAGTCGTCGCCGTACTCCTTGCGTGCTTGTGGCTCGGTAAGGCCCACGGTGCCAATGGGAGGATGCCTGGGCAGAATATGAAATCAATAATTAGTTGGCAAACATTGGCTTACGAGAAGACGACGGTCGGAATGTTTTCATAGTCCAACTTGTCGTTCTTGAACTCTGGCGGACCAAATAGGCGATTTCCCAATCGCCGCCCAGCAGCAATGGCAACTGGCGTCAAGAGAGCTTTGCCCTGCACGTCGCCAATGGAAGTGACACCCTTGACTGTCGAGTTCTGGTATTCGTCCGTGACCACCTCTCCATTGGGATGCAGCTTCACACCGAGCTCCTCAAGACCCATGTCGCCCGAAAGAGCGTGGCGACCGATAGCCCACACAACAGCGTCAACTTCGATGCTCTCGCCCTTGTCGGTCGTCACAGTCAGCGTCTTGCCCTTCTCGCCCTGAACCTTGGTGACCTTGCTTGATTTGTGGATCTTGACCCCGGTTTGTTCCATCCACGGCGTAATCGTTTGCTGGATCGAGGGGTCGAAAGTACGCAACACGGTCTCCCCGCGGATGACGAGATGCGTTTCCGAGCCCAAACCGTTAAACACGCCTGCAAGCTCAACGGCAATGTAACCCGCGCCAACGACGGCGACGCGCTTGGGTTGGTCCTCGAGCTCGAAAAACCCGTCACTGTCGACGCCGAGCGACGCACCAGGTATCTCCTGGTCAGAAGGGATGACCGGCTTGCCACCAGTGGCAATGCAAACATGGTCGGTTTGGAGGGTGTACTTCTGGCCGTCGGGTCGTGTGACTTCGACCGCGGTCGCAGACGTGAGGCGCCCGAAACCAGTGTGGTGCTCGACGCCCTCCTTGTCAAAGTTGTTGGCGTAGATGCCGTTTAGTTTGCGTATGTACGCATCGCGCTGAGGCTTGAAGGTTGCCCAGTCAAATTTGAGTGCGGCAGCGTCGCCTTTGATATGGTACCCTTTGGTGTGGTTGTGAACCCTCTCCTGCAGATCTGCAGCGTGCCACATGATCTGGAATGCAAGTTCAAGGATGTCTTTAAGCAGCTCAAAAACGAACCTTCTTCGGAACACATCCTGTTCACAAGCTCAGACGCGATATTATGACCAAAAAATATTTACGCACCGACATTCACGCAGGTCCCACCAAGTTTCCCATCTTTTTCGACGACGGCTACCTTCTTCCCGTAGGATGCAGCGCGTCGCTAAATCACGTTAGTCAAGAAATCGGAATAGCTACAGTCGACGCACAGAGAAACCAGAGCCGCCGCTGCCTCCACCGATGATGACGAGGTCATACTTCTCCGTGGTAGGTTTATCGTAGATGGGGGGCATTGTGGAGAGGGATCTAGAAATCTGGGAAAGAGTCGTTCAAGACCAGAGTGCATTCGAGCTAGAAACATGGTGGACCTGAGCAAGCCTTGCGATTGCTGACCTAGGAGCGAGTTTAGAGGTATAGAAAGCCAGGACGATGAGGCCTCTCAGCAGGCCAGCAGCGGTTTATAACGGCGCGACGTGATATTTCGTGATCAGTAATGCTTCACGTGCGGGCAAGGCGGGGTCGTGTAAGCGACCTTCCGAAGCTACACAGATACAATTCAATTCACAAGTCACCAAATTCAGCGTCAAAGGCTGCTCTGCTGACATCGCCCTTCCTCATCTTCTTGGCCATCCTCTCTTCCCGCGCAAACTCCTCCCAATCCTCGCCGCCATCATCCCCGTGTCCCCCGTCCTCCTTCTCACCAACAACTGCCACAGCTTCACTCTTCTGCCACTTTCGTTTCTTACTCTTCTTGTCCTTCCTCTTCTCCCGTTCCTCCTTCTTGGTCACCTTGTTGCTCCATGCAGCGTTGGCTTTTTGCGTCTCTGCCCGTGCCGCCCGTCGTTTCTCCCTCTCGGCATCAAGCAAGGTTGCCGCAGCTGCTCCTGCCGCAACGCGCTTCGCCTCTTGCGCCTTGTCAAGGTACGCAAACGTGTTCCACTGCAAATCCTCAGCACCAAGAACGTTAAATCAAACAGGCCAATCTCACATCCACAGTAGCCTCTTCCCAATCTTCGCGAGGAAGATCGCGTAGTTCAGGCATATGCGGGAGTCGAAGCAGCCCAAAGCTCTTGGCTACACCGATAAGATCAAGATCCTTAACACGGAAAATGTACGACGCCTCGTGTTTCGAGTACGCCCGCACAAAGGACACGAAAGCAGTCATGGCCTAGAAAACCGCGTTAAAAAAGACGACTCGTTCTATCTGCAACTCGCTCACCTGATCATGTATCGCTCGATCTGTTGACACCGTTTGCCGGATACGACCGAGAAAGACAGACACTTCAGGGTCCTCCGGACGTGTCGGTTCTTCCTCGCCCTCCACAGGCGCAGGTTCCATGACCTGATCCCCAAAGTACGGTTTCTCATTAATCGGTATTTTCCTAATCGCCAAAAATTCTGGAGAAAAGTCGGACTCGGCTCGGCTCGAGAAACAGTGGATACGCACCAACGTAGGACGTTTCCCGACCAACAAGCAACACCCACGCCCTCCCGCTGCGGCCCGCCCTGGCGGTTCGTCCGCAACGGTGAGAAAAGGCTTTCGGATCCGACGGCGGGTCAAATTGGATGACCGCGTTAACTGAAGGTAGATCCAGTCCGCGTGCAGCTACGTCGGTGGCAAGGAGCACGGCCGGTGATTCTGCCGTGGCCGGGGCATCCGTAAACGCAGCCAAAGTCTTTGTCCGAGCAGAGGGCGGAAGATGGCCGTGTAAAGAGAACAGTGATGTATTTGGAGGTAGGAGGTCTTGTAGAATCTGGGGAGGATGAGCCACAGGTTTTGAGATCCGGGAGAGACGAACACGATAAAAGTAGTCTACGCAGGCGCCTGTGGCAAAGTAGACAATGAATCGGGTTGACTCGTGCTCTGCAACTTCGGCGGATATTATACGCGTCAGTTGGACCAGCTTTTCTGATGCTAAACAAGAAATGTAATGGATCTTCAGACTACGAGGGAGGGTTCAATTTATATTCTTAAAAGGCACCTAGCACTCACTTGGCCGGTATCCGGCGTTCTTCTATAGTCTCGCGGACCGACGAACCCGCAGACTTTAGTTTCTTGGCCTGCACTTTGACAATAATGCGTGCAGGGTTCCGCAACCCAACGCGAACGAGCTCCGAGAGGGCATCCGCATCCGTCATGGTTGCGCTAAATAGCCCCGTCCGTCGTTGTTTCGGCAGATGCGATATAATGCGCGTGACGGCTGCTTGGAACCCCAAGTCCAGCAACCTACCAGGTGTTTACCAGCAGAAAAATTCACTAGACACAACTACGCACCTGTCTGCTTCATCTAGCACCAAAACCTCGAGCTCTTTGACGTTGACCACGGCCTTGCCCTTGCCCAACAGAAACTCTTCGACACGACCCGGTGTCCCGATAACTATATCTGCGCCTGTTGTTGTGAACCGTTGAATGTCCTGCGCTGGGGACGACGTGTTGGATGATATGAGCAACAAGGCTGAGGGGTATTCAGGTTCTGGTGGGTCCGAGTCCACGTCCACAGGCTCGCTCCTAGGCTGCGCCGACAGAAACAGTGAGAAAATAGAATGGATCTGCGTCGCTAGTTCTCTGAGATGAGTTGAGGCGATGAACGATATGAAAATAGAGTTGCGCGCACCGTGTCGGGCTAATTATGAGTGCTCCGAGGTCATTCTTGCGTAGTTTCCGTTCTCGACGTATAAGACGCTCCAGAATGGGGATGACGAAAGCAAGAGTCTTTCCAGATCCTGTGACGGCTTCTACGACGACATCCTTGTGCTGCATGAAGAGGGGGATAGTCGAGGCTTGGACCGGGGTCATTTGAGTGTGTCCCATGGATTGAATAACATCGAGTCTGCAATTCGAGGTAAGGACCGTGATTTATGCAGTATACGCATAGTTACACCCATGGGGTCAAAGAGTGCGGCAGGGTAGACCAGGCCCCGCCTATGGCCGTCGTCGTTGCAGGAGTCATGATCAAAATTTTCGGTATTGTTTGTATCACACGGTGTAGCCAAACTCATATTCCCAAACTGGTAAGTAACTACTGGAACATCTCCCACTGCTTGCTGTCTAAACAGAAATCATGCCACAGCTGCGAAGAGGCTCAGTGCTGGTAGTGTTATTGAGAGAGAAACGTACCTCTTCCCCAAACGCCCCGGTCATCCTTTCCATAAGCCCTTCCTGGTCTCTCAAATCCTCCGACTCCAGATCACCAACTCTCTCAATCTCGTCCCAAATGCGCACTGCCATGTGGTACAGGTAATGCCGAGCTTGGTGGCTGTCTGTAATCAGCAAGGGTTCTGTTCAAGGCAGAAATATCAACGAACTATGCAGCAGCTCGGTGAGCACAATCTTCACCGAGTACGAGTCGAAATCCCGGCGGGTACAGGAGAACATCCGCCTGTGCGTTGTTCCCTTTATCTCGCGTCGTTCTGTCGCTATATTCTTCACCACGTTCCGGGATATCCTGTAGAAAAGCGGAGGTGAGTGAAACCCATAATGATATTGCAAACAAAATTTTGAACAAGTACTTGGAACGTCTCGGGGTCATAGAATCCCTTGCGTGTCGAGACTGTGTAGGAGCCCATCGCGCTGCATTTGAACTTCCCACGAGTCCAGCAAGCCTCACAGTCCGAGTCTTCGCATTGTACGGGTCCCATCAGAACTGGACGTCGGTCCAACGTGATTTTGAACGACCCAGTCCATGTGGGACCTTGCATAGTATCCGCTTGTGCCCTAGTACGAATCTTGAGGGCATTGAGGGCTGCCTTGAAAGACAATTCTGAACGGAGATCAGGTAGCAGTGGATACAAATAACTGTGGGGCATACCGTCTTCCCCAGCTAGCCCCTCCAAGTCTGGATTGGCATTTAGTTTCACCAAAGACTCGATGAATGCCATGAATTGCTGCTTGAGCGAACGCCGCTCATACCAAACGATGCCTAGTGCTTTCTGGACTTTCTGATCTTCATCGGACGACACATCTGCATCGTCTATGAAGTCATTGTCTGAGCTGGCATCCTCTGAGTTGGCACGACCATTCTCTGAGCTCGCACGCTCTGACTGAGTCTCGTCCATCGTAGATTCGTCCGAGTCGTTCTCGAGTCCCGAACTCGAAGAAGTATCAACATCTTCAGGGACTGCTCGACGAACTGCGGTCGGCGACCCCTTGTTATTGCGGCAATCCTTCAGCTTTTCTATCGCATCCCTCCGTATTTCCTTCGGTAATGGCTTGGACCGGGGAGGAGGTGTAGGAACTGCAGGAGCTTGATAGATGAGCGCAAGAGAGGCATACTTGACTTACGCCGGAGGTCATTCTCGTCCTCGGAATGTGCCCCAGAGTCTGAATCGGATGACTCGTCCCTCGTCCCACCGCGAGAAGAAGCTGAAGCCGGGTTCAATGCACGACGACGCTTTAGACATTCTTTGCGCTCTAGAAGATTGCACTCAGAGTCGGACGAGTGTGATGCCTCTCGGGTCCTCTTGTTACGCGCTGAAGGAGTTACAGTCGAATCTTGCCTGCGACATAAACGTTTTGGAGAAGACGGGGAATCTGAATTCGAGGGCTCTCCGGTTTGGCTTGGAACAGGGAGCTCGCCTTCAGCCTCAGACTCAGAGCTCGAGTCCAACTGACGACGCAGGCGCTTTCGCGGTGAGCGAAGAGTAGGAGTCTCGGTATCCTCATTCTGCTCCTCTAGGTCTTCGTGCTTGGGCCGCCTCCGGCGGACCATGGAAAGAACTTGAAGGTTGGGAAAAACAGGGGCAAATACTTTCTGAATCTAATCTTCATGAAATTGTCACCACCAGACCCCAAGTTGGAACCGGTGGAAGTGAAGCAATTCCCTCTTAGCTCAGTTGGTAGAGCGCGTCACTAGTATATCTGTGTTGCCCAGTGCGGTGTCATGACGAGGTCAGTCGTTCAAATCGGCTAGCGGGAATTTCATTTTCTTCTTCTTCTCTTGTCTTCTAGTTTGCAACTTTGCGAAACCATTTGCTCGTATATACAAGAATGCAGCTAACTAATCCAGGATGCAGGGGTATGTACGATCAGATATATTGCTAGAAACGTGTCGTAGTGGGTGCCAGTATTGCGTAGTGTACATACAGAAGAAACCTCATAAGACCCAGGGCAACTAAAATGTGGATATGGATACGTGTGGTGATGCGCTGCGTCTCCTAGTCAGACTCGAAGAAATGAAGAACACAGAAAAGACTCACGCGACTAAATAAAAATATGCTACTCTTGGGCAGTGGAGTGGGTATTGAGCCTAGTATTTCTGCCTCGCAGTACCGGCCAGTGCGGGCGTTTTGTAATATACGCAAGGAGGATGGGGTAGTGGTAGCGATGTATTGGCGCTGGTGGGCGTATAAAAAGGGGAGGCATGCGAGTGGCGCCTCGCCCCTTCTTGAGTGAGCCATCGTTCGGATGTATCGACCGGGAGGGACGCTGGGTCGACCCGACTCGACTCGAGGCAGGCGGCGGGGTGTGGGGAAGACAAAGCAAGATACGACAGCAGGCGAAAGCAGGGGGCGGCAGGCAGATAAATAGGTGTGGGGTGTCTTCAACTCGTCCTCTCCTCGTCTTCCATCGCGTCTCCAAGGAGCTTTACTCCTTGTGGCGACTAATCTTCTCTACCCCTGCACTGCGCGCGGTCATACGACGTTGCTCTGCCTCTGCGTCTTCGTCCTCGTCCTCGTCTTCATCATCGTCATCTTGGTCATTCTCCTTTGACCGTCTGTCATCCTCCTCCTCGTCCTCCTCCTTCTTCTCATCCTCCTCGTCCTCATCATCCGAAACGGAAGACCCAGACGAAGATGAAGACGAGTTGGGGGGAGCGTGCGCGTCGGCAAGTATATTGACAGCGCCATTCGAGGAACTTCTGTGATGGTGCCCTCTGAAATGCGCGGGAAGTGTCACCGCGCGCAGCACGTGCTCCTCTTCGTGTGCTGAAGGCGTTCCTAGTGGTGAAGGCCCCAAAGACGGGGCGGCGAAAGGAAGGGATGGAGTACCCAGCGGGGTGGAAGCATGCGGCGTGCCCAATGGTGAAGTTGCAGGCATTGGCGTGCTTACCTCGGCCTCGCCGACTCCCACTTCACCACCACCACCGTCTCCATCGCCATCTTTCTCTTTGATCTCCTCATTCGCGTTCTCCTCCGGTTCTTTCTGAGTCCGTTCGGCGGCCTCTTTTTCCAGTTTCTCTCGTTCCCTTGCCTCCCTCCTCCGTTTAACCCAACCCATTCCACTCCCATCGTCGTCTTCTTCTCCCCCGCCAGTGTGGACAACGCCCATACCATGGACGTGTCCCTTGGCTTTAACGTCGGGGCCCGAATTAGCCGAGGACACTGTTATGGTGGAAGACGCGGCGGATGTCGATGCGCTGGCTGAGCCAGTAACGCGCCCCCATGCAGCATGTTCCTGATTCTTGACGCTCCCCATGCCACCGTAGCCCCACTCAACGAACGCCGGCTCCTCGTCACGCGCGGATGCGAAGGGGTTCGCTGTAAAAAGAGAATTGTATTAGAACTCAATGTGACAGAATATGGCTTGGCGCCGGGCGGAGAACGGGGAACATCGCGAAAACAAATGAAAGACTAACCTTGCTTCGAGCCATATACACGGCCATTTAACATCTTTGTCCCACGTTTCCCGCCAGGCGCCACTGAGTTGGCGAACGGATTGTTCGTGGGCAAGGGGGGCGGAGGCCCGGCGTTCTTCTTCGCGTTTGACTGGGAGATGCTCAAGCTGCTGCTTCGCCGCTCTTTCCCAATGCCAAAACTAGGCAGCAAACCGCGCCCTCGCCGTTTGGCCATGCTCGAGACGCTGCTCTGGCTCTGTGTTCGTGAGAGCGGTGAGCCGTTGGTCAAGCTGTTGGCGGAAGACCACCGCTGAAGGGCGAGGTTGACGGGCTCATCGACGCTTGGTGTGGGGGTCAGGCTGTCGGTGGACGAGGCCGGGGTGGTGCCACGACGGAAAGTACGGAGCAGACCCCGCGGTTTTGGCCACGTGCCGCTCTTCTGCAAAGACGCGGGGTTGAAAGACGAGGGTGGCGGGGTGTCTGGTAAGAGAGGTAGCGAGATTGTTGGCGTAGGCATCGGTGAAGGTTGAGAGTTTGAGTATGACGAGCGGGGAGCTCTGCAAAATGGGGGAGTGGAAGCTCCTCGCCGTCGTCGGTGACGAGCAGGGACCTTCTGGGTCTGGAAGAGGCGCGAAACGGATCTTGCGCGGGGTGGGCTTGTCCATTGTCGGAGTGTCTGCACTGGTATGTGAAGAGGCCGAGGAGGCAGAGCTCGAGTTGCTGGAGGAAGAGGAAGAAAGGCTGTTTGTCGACGCTTGAGAGGGCAGCAGAATGGAAGTAATGGCTGGAGAGACCAACATGGTGGTCATGTCTCAGAGAGTGAAAGAAAAGCAATTGGTGGCAATCAAAAGTATCGCTTGGCTTGGCACCTTCCCTTAACCGTTCAATATTTTACTTTGCGACCTTCTGAAGCCTGCAGAACATAACCGTACAGACTCCGCAAACAAGCGTGAATCCCCCGCGGTGCCTTGCTTCAAATTCCGTTTCAAGATTTGCTTCCGTCTCGTCAAAAAGTCTCGCAGTTTTCCCGAAGTCCCGCTTAAAAGACACCGTGTGTTGTGTTCCTCAACCCACGACGCTTCTCCTCTTGTTTTCTGGGCGCCGCACAGATGGTGGCCTCCCGGCTGGTCCCGCAGCCATATCCACTTCATCACCCCTTCTGGAGACCGGCGCCACAGTCTCTTACGGCTCGTACGCACGTTCTTTTCAGACGTGAGACTCTCCCGGCCAGGTATACGCAATCATCCGGCGGTGCAAGAGGTGTCGAAGATCTGGATCTGTCCCGCGATCAACATCACGTGCTGATGAGGAGGGGCCACAAACAACTTTGTTTGGTCGCACCGGATATGCCCTCTGCAACCTCCTAAAGACGAGTCTCTGTACTAGAATACACTCATGGATACGCTCCCTACACCCCCCAACATCTATATGGCGACAAGGGCACTTTGGCTGCCAGATTTAACCAGCCATCAATAGGTGGCCAAACAATCTTGTTTGGCCCCCTCATCAGACAACATTGATCACCTCGACAGGAAGTCGTTATTGGACCCAGAAATCATTATTTGAGGTCGGAATGCATTAGATTGTCGTCCTGAACTCGTGAATTGGCACACTTGGACATCCTCTCTGACTGAGAGGCTCATTCTCGCCGGAGTTAACTGAATATCACGTGTTGTTGATGGCAGGCAAGATACAGATCTTCGACACCTCTTGCGGCGGTGTACAAGCCACCGTTGTGGTCGTGTGCCAACTAATGTTTCCAATTTTTGATGGTAGTGCATCAGGATTCAGCCAAGACCGACATGGAGCAGCCCCGCTACAGCCCGCACCATAGCATTGACGACTCGCCTCTACCGGCCAGTTCGCAATTTTCCACAGTGACACACTCTTCCTGGTGTCATTGACACCAATCGACCTCTGCATCCTCATCCCCATCCAAATCTTTAATTTCCGTTCCACGGGGCCTCCATTCATGATAAGGGCAAGTATAGCATGCACTTAGCAAGAAGTGGACACTGGACGGCGTGCTGGCCCCGGCATCAAATGATTTTCTACGAGAAGACGGAAGCAAATTTCGATGATCACTCTCGATCGCGCCATCGACTGTGTTATCTCCTCAAGATGGCCAATGGTTGCTTGTATCGTTATTAGCATCCCTCAAACGTGCATACACCGCCTCGTTCAGAGACATTCTCTTTCTAATCCCGTAGATCAGCAAAACCAACCGACGCTTGGATGCTGTAATCTGTCCGGAAACAACATGTCCTCTGGCGACACCATGGGGCTGGCAGTCACGCTTCCGGCAAAATTGACCGTTGCTGATTGTACATATTGATTACTTGATTGGTCGTGTATTTACCACTGTCAAATCCAGACACCGGCTATTGGAACTTCCATGATGTGTACCAATCTATTATCTTGACACAATCTCGACACGACAATCTCTACATCTCTGCTAACTTTCATGCTATTCTACCTTGCTTAGATACATGAGAATCCGAACCTGTAGTTGATTGTGTGTTTGACCGCCCCCGCTTGCCTACCTCGTTTGATTCAGCTATGGCATGGTGTGCGCTACAGTGGATGAATTAAACTATAACGGAAGGGAGGTCAAAAGAACATACACTCTGATTCTTCAGACAGGCAACTCTGTGCACCTCCATCCGGTGTGGATGGCCAGTGCTCGTAAGAGTGACTTCTTGTCCACAGATAGAGCAAGTGGCGTGGTGGGTGCCACCTTCCGCTACACGTGTAGTGAAAGTGACTGTATCAATCACAAAGGTCACTGGCAGAGCAGTGGGTGCTGCCCTCGGAGGCATGACTGCCAGCAGGGTGTGAGGGAGAGAGCAAGGTGAGAGTAAGAGACGAGGGTGCCGGCAACAGCGTGTGATTGTCTTATCAGGCTAAGCGGGAATCTATCTAGCCGGTAATGGCGGCATTCCGATCGAGTTCCGATGTCAATGTCAAGGTAAGTACATGAACAATCAAGTAATCAATATGTACAATCAGCAACGGTCGATTTTGCCGGAAGCGCGGCTGATAGCCCCTTGGGCGACACTGCGACCCTCGACCCGGACGCTCCCATGGATCCCACGCTCTCCGACGAACGTTTCTTGTGTAGATCCTATATTGGCCCGCCACAAGCTTCTCATGGACCCACAATCATCAGAGACCTCCGAACCCGCTAGTGAAGTGCCGCCGCCCCAGCCAGTTGCAGCGATTTGCACCAATGGCCACCAACGTGCACCTTCAAGTTCATCTGCATCCTTGCACTCAACGAGGACACCTCGTAATATTACAGCTAACTGCAAAAACTCTGGAGCGCTTTCGAAAATAGTTCACTCAGAGTTTGACAGCTCTCCGCCAGCGCTCAGTGGTTGCTACTGTGGAGCGCGGGCTTCGTTAGGAAAGTCGACGTCATCATCTGGTGGAAACTTTTTTTGAGGTGCTCCAGAGTTTTGCAGTTAGCTGTAACTATCGCACGGACACCGAAACTTTACCGTGCAACTCGACCCTTACTCTAGAAAGTTCTAGTCTGCCTCCCACCTCAGCCACTGTTCATTTTAAATTTACCCGACTGCTTGGACCCGCGGGGAGGCCCGCCTATGAAAACGCTTCTACAATAACTTACTCGACGCTGGCCGTGTCTGCTTCTGGTCTGGACCGGGGCGCCCTTCGGAACTGCGCGGACATGAGCGCCGTCTGTTATGGACGTTCCTTCCCTCGGGATCAGCATCATGACTGACTGGCCTTCACGGCGTCTCGAGGCACAATAACCGTTCCATCTATCTGTCAACGGACGTCCGCGCTCCGGCGCGCCCGGGTCATTTTCGCGGGTTTACCAACTCCACGCACGTCTGCTCATGGTGCTATTCCACCAATTGGTCGGCGGTGTTCGTCCAAGGAGATACCCGGCCAAGTCCGTGCTTTTTTGGTGACGAGAGGTCAGTTGAACGTTCACTTCCCCGTCGAGACGGAACTTGCCGCCAAGGCGGTACCATTCATGGCTCTCTGGAATACTGGACTTTCGGGGATCCATGTCTTTGGTCTCCGCCGAGTCGGTCTCCCTGCTCCTTCTAGGAAGATGAATCCTTACTCTGTACCACATTAATAATAATTTGATGGTTTTCAAGCGTTGGCTTTATACATCCTGCAAATGAACCAGTGGAGCTTGCTGGGTGAATCGTGGCTCTGTGAACGTTTAACCCGTGTCGTTGTGATTCGAGCAAAACAAAGTGAAAGTACCAAAATTAATTCCCGCTAGCCGATTGAACGACTGACCTCGTCATGTGAGGATACTAGTGACGCGCTCTACCAACTGAGCTAAGAGGGAATTGATAGGGATTCCCAAGCAACATATGTATGTCACGGAGGTTTCGGATTTATGTTTTGATTTGGCGCCCTTCTCATCAAATCTTATCCTCTTCCACAACCATGCCTCCACAGCCCAAACGCAAGCGCGTCGATCCCGATGAAAACCCTCCTGCGAAGAAAAGAGCGCGTTCGTGCCGCGTAAAAAGATCGAGCCAGAGTCGGGTTCCGACTCGAGTGTCCAAGTGGTAGTCTTGCCCAAGAAGCGTCGGATTGGCAAAGGCGCTGACACGAAAGATGCCAAACCGAAGAAGGCAAAGCGAGTCGAGACGCCTCCCAACGTCTCTGGAGAGTCGGACGATGAGGACGCATCAGACGTCGTACCTGCACGCAAGGCTCGACGCAACATCGAAATTGCCTCTGATTCGGATGAGGATGAACGCCCCAAACGGCTCCGACGCGCAAGTTGGGAAAAAGACAGCGATGACGAGTCGGATTCCTCCGCAAAAGGGACGGCTGCAGCGCAAGTCCGAGCATGTTCTCGACTCTGACGATGACCCAGAGGGACCTGCGCGTATGTCTACATTCTTATTCACTCAACTCATTGTTTGACGCTCCTGTGCCAGTACCGGCTGCCCCGACTTCCTCCCAACCGACCAGAAAGGAACTCAAGTCTAACGCGTTGGCACGATATGCGAAGGCTCGCAAGAACAAGTCGTCGCCCGCACCTGTCCCTTCCGATGCCGGCCATGAGAACGGGAGGAGGTACACAGGGAGTTCACGCCTTTTTCAGAAGTAGAGGTATGAGGATGAGAAAGGGAAGACGACGGCAGCGAAGACCTGGACCAGGCAGAGGAGGGTTTTATCGTTGAAGAAAACGAACAAGATGCCGATGACGACGCCAACGCCGCTCTGGATATCATGCGATACTCCCAACGCGAACTCGACGAACACTTTACCGTTTGTCGATATCATCGCGTTGCATTCCGACCCCGGATACTTGTCCACGGCCACGGAGCAAGAAAGTAAGTCCTCCCTCAACTCGCTCTTCTCCCACTAACCTTGAGTCAAAGAACAGTACTTCGAGACGGCAGTTATAGCGCTGAAGCGGCATATCAATCCCCTCGCAGACTCGATAGTGCATTCGCACTGGAAAGCACCTTTCATGGCAACACTCGATCTGCGACCTAGTCTCAAA
>JARKIF010000216.1:0-49467 GCA_029378245.1 Roridomyces roridus | reverse complement strand
TCCTCGCGCGCCTCTGGGTCCGGGGAATTGGGACGCGAGTCAGGCACCTCCTCCAGTTGATTGAGGGCGAGATGTTTTTGCCAACTGTCCAGGTACGCGGTCATTGGTTAATTACGATTATTATTTGTAGCTAGCGGGCGGGATTTCGCTGCTACTACCGGTGGGGTGGGAGTTGTTTTGAGGAATCGGTCGACGTGGACGACGAAGGGGCATCGGCGTAGAATCGCGCGGTGTACAAAGTCCTGGACATGGTGGTTGCGGTGCTAATTAGGCGCGGTGCGCGTGACTCTGATTCAACTCTGACTCTCTTCTACAATCATGGGCGGGAGCGCGTTTGCATCGACCCTTTCTTCCACTGCGTTTCCTCGCATTCCTCCTGCAGTCTATCGCGCTGTCAAGGACCGTTTGACGCCGCGTCTCGAGACGCTCTACTCTGTCGTGTCCACTCCATTTGAAGCACCTGAAAAGCAGGACCATGGTGATGTTGACTTTCTCGTCTGTGAGCCACGGGATGCCAGGGCACTCGAGGTCCCGCATGCTCAAGTCCAAGCGGCTCTCAATGCAAAGTATGTGATTCCCGCCGCGGGTAACCGGACCTCCAACTATGCTTGCGTGAGTACACGGCATTCCGAGTCACTTTCACCTCAACCCCTCGCTAGTTGGTTGAGCGTGGTGAATGGTCGAAACTAGGTTATGGCGCAGAGGAAGAAGCACGTCGATCTGCAGCAGCTCAAGATAATCAGGCAGACATCTACTACCAGGTCGATGTCCATGTGTGTACCGACCGCGCAGCATTTGAGCGCATAAACTTCCACCACTCCTACGGAGATTTGGGGATGATCCTAGGGCTGATATCCCGCAACAAAAATCTAGCCTTTGGCGTCAAAGGTTTAAAGGTCTGTCTTCTCAATTTACCGTTCACTATAGTAATCAGCTTGAAAGATTCCGCAACCTCCTCGGGCCCCCTTCCAATTGTCAGAGTCTATGGACGACATTGTGAAATACATGGATTATCGATGGAACGGTGGAAGGCTGGTTTCGAAACCCAAAGCGGAAATCTTCCAATGGGTCGCAACCTCCTCCCTGTTCGACCCGATGAGATTCAGATCAGAAGGCCAGGGAATCACCAAGGTCAATCCAGAACGGAAAATGTACGCCGAATTCGTGCAGTGGGTCAATGAGCAGAAGGAGCATCACGACACATCCTGTCGTGTCCTGGACAAGGACGAGCAGGTCCAGCACGCCTTGAAATATTTTGGCAGAAAGGAGGAGTTTGACCGACTGGCCAAGGAAGACGCGGACAGAGTCCGTCTCAAAGCTGCTTTCAATGGGACCAAGGTTCGCGAATGGACGGGCTTGACTGGACCCCAATGGATGGAATTGAAAAGCATTATGGATCGGGTGCGACAAATTGTTGGTGGAGAGCCGGGCATTCTCGACCTCCTCGAGGAATCGGGGCGAGGACGGTCTCAAAGCATTGGTACTCCGCACAAAGGAAGAGCTGGAACTCGAACAAGTGACGGAGAAACTAAAAGTCTTGTAATTCTAACCGTGTAGTATGTCGACTATTAGTCTATGCATGTAACAGAAGGCCGTATCGCCGTCGGGACAAAGACCGAGGCCATATCCCACTGAGGCACCAGGGCTCAATATACAAATGAGCCCAGAACAAGATTTGCGTCCACGCCCAAATCCGACCCGGCCATCCACCCACGCGCCCTCCCAGTCATTTTTTTCCACATTCCCTCGAGCACAACGCATACGCCCATCATCAAGAAGAAACAGTAGACCCTCAAGTCCGCCATTCCCATTCCCCAAAGACCCACAAAGTGCAGGATTCCCGACACGGAAAATACACCCAACACCGCGCCAACGCGTCCTGCGACGAGACCGAGCGGCCAACCCCCGAGCGCCACAAACTCTTGGCGGAAGATTTGGTGCCATCTCGCAGCCCACAGTTCCGTTAGCGACGTAGCAAGCCAGGGCGAATCGAATATGGGCGGCCAGTCTGCGGGGGATGAAACGCGCAGTACGAGGACCGCGATCAAGGCAAAGAGGTCGTGTCCGATTTGAATGGACCCGTAAATGATCAGTCCGTTGAAGAACGTTATGGTTGTCGAACGCAGGTATCGTAGGGGCGGCGTCAACGACATGTCGTAGATACTTCCGCCGTTGGGTGAGCCAAGGCCTTCCCAGTCAAAGCACTGGCAGAAGTATTGCAGGAAATCCTGGGGGGACAAGTTAGCAATTGCGTGCGGAGAGGCAATTGGGACACTTGCAAGGGCGATGATATGGAAGATTGCAGACCCAAGAGTCGAAAAAGCCCAAGCGGATGTGGGATGGAGCGGTCGTGTAGTAAACGCGGGAACCTTGGCGTCGGCAGCGAAATTCCAACCCAGGCCTCGAAGACCGAAGGTCAGGTCAGCCGCATCGAGGGCGAGCCGTTTATACGTCTCAGGCTGTTGGGATGTGTTGCGTCGCGGCTGCGACCCAAAGGTCCGGTACAGAGAACGAGCGAAAACAGTGAACATGGCCAGCTATATTTATATTCCGTCAGAGGGATGGATCGCGAAGTCTGCACACACACCGTCCAGGCTTGATTGAAATATTTCACTCCATCTGGAGAGGAGGAAGATAGGCCCGTGGCAAAGTCGAGGAACAAGGCGCGATAAACCGCGCAAGGGTCACAGGCAGCAGTGCGAGACGAAAGACGAAAGCCCTCGGCCCCAGGACAGCCAAAACGTTGGTGGCATAGTACAAACCAACCTTGTGAACGTGAAAAGATTGAAGGGCAGAGAAAACAGAGCATACTGGAGGTAATGCACAGAAGAAGAACGATGGGAGTGTGAGAGGTTCGCGGCGACTTAAATCAAACAAGTCAAGCAACCACCTCCAGAAAGTCATCTATCAGCTGCTCTGCTCGAAAATTTGGACGACGACTCACGACATGGTGCACTGAACCGATTGACGTCTGCCTGACTATGTGGCACAGCTCCGCGACTCCGCCCAAGACCCGCGAACACGTACTCCTAACTACGTCTCGAGCAAACTCAATTCTGAAGAGAAATGTCTGAAAGCCCGCCTCGGGAACACCACTCTGTGCTCGATCCCGAAGAACTCGAATTTCTCAAATCCCAGACCAGAATTACAGACGAAGAGGAATTGAAAACCCATGTGTTGGCCATGCAGAAAAAGGCAGTCGAGGTAAGAGGAACGTATAGCCCATGCAACAGCAACTGACGCTGTCCAGGTCTACCCGTATCCTTGTATCAAGCGTTTTGGCTTCATCAGGTCTGCGATAGCGCGTCTGCCTTTTCATTATTCTCGAATGTTTCCAGGCTCAAGATAGTCAAGAATAAAACGGCATATGAGCATGTCCTAGACTTGGGCAGGAACGTTCCCGGCGCATTGCTTCTGGACATCGGATGCTGCTGTTAGTATGGTTGCATTCCTACGAAAATGAATGACCCCGCTTTCAGTCGGGAACGACCTCAGGAAAATAGCCAGCGATGGCTTTCCAGCTGAGAATCTAATTGCAAGCGATCTGCGGCAAGGTCCGTTTCATTTCATTCCGCTTGGTAGAACTATACCAAAGTGCTTTCCAGAGTTTTGGGATCTAGGCCATGAACTCTTCCGCTCCACTCCAGAGTCTTTCCCCGCCACTTTTGTTCCAGGGGACGTCTTCGACCCCGACTTTCTTCAGCTTTGCACCCCACTCACTGACGAGTTGCCGGACCCCGCTGTTCCGGATCTGCGCTCATTGGGAAATTCATTGAACCCTCTCCGCGGACGTATTTCTGCAATCCACACGGCGTCCCTATTTCATCTGTTCGGCCAAGTCAAACAACTAGAATTAGCCAGCAAGCTGGCTGGTCTGCTTTCCCCGCGTTCGGGCTCCATCATCTTTGGGTGCCATGGTGGCCAGCCAACGAAAGGCTACACGGCAGGTTCTCGTGGAAAACAAATGTTTTGCCATTCTCCCGAGAGCTGGCGCGAAATGTGGCAAGGTGTATTCGAACAGGGAACGGTCGAGGTCCAAGTAACACTGAGGAACGTAGGCAAGGTTTTGAACCCGACCACCGATTTTCATATGATGTTCTGGTCAGTCAAAAGGTTGTGAATACGATACTTTCTTGTACACTTCAATAAAGATACTACTTGTGCAAACTGGGATCTGTGGACCGCAAACCCCGCGTTAAAGTCAGCAGCAATTGCTCAATGCGTGCCTGCCGTTCCTGTAACAACTAAGAAACACGCAGCGGGAAACGGGGGTTCGAAACGCACCTGCAATTCCCGCATCTCATCTTTTAACCTATGCACCGGCAACTCGCGCAGAGAATCCAACATCATCTCCATACGTTGTACGCTGGCTTCCACAGGCGCGTGAGAAGGCTCCGTAGAAAAGAATCTGGCGAGTGGACTGCGCCCGCCAGAAGACACCTCCGCAGAACTCACGGTCACGTCGATTCCGGCCCCGCTAAACGGCCGCAACGGGCTGCGCTCACCGCGGCGGGGAGACCGTGGCGGTGCAAGACTCACGCGTGACGGGCGGCGGCGAACACCAGGAGTCGAGTTCAGGCTTTCACGTGATGCCACAGAGCGCAGATGGGGCACGTCGTCGTCGTCAGAATCTTCGAATAACCCGACACCCGCCGGTGTATCTATATCAAATATTGCATCGTAGAGATTGTTGGAGGTCGAGCCCACGAGCGCCTCAAAGATCGGGATATTCTTGATCCCACGCGGGAGGGAATTGAATAGCGTTTGTGCCGCGTCCTTGCAATTCAAGTGAGCTGCAAGAATAGCACGGCATGAATCGGCATTACTTACTTTGGAAGATTCCCGGATGATTTGCCCGGCTGCGAAATACCGCTCGTAGCACCCAATTACCAGCAAAATGGGGAAACTCGTGAGTTTGATCAAGAACACATTGAGCGAATGCAGCGTGCGCGGACTGACAACCCAGCTGGCAGGCTTCAAGATGGCAAAGGCCAACAGATTGAACGGCGGCTGGTATGAGAAGAGAGCGTCCGCTTGCACTCCTTCGACCGTGGCTATCGCAAACTGAAACAAATGCTCCTGGGTGGCGTTCTGATTCCGGCCTCAGCGCGGGGGATCGAGCAAGTACATGGCAACTTACTGCATCAATCCGCGCCACAGTGTTTGACAGGATAGAGATGAGGACTAGAATGACGATGGGAGTCAGTCCAAAGTGGTAAAATTGCGAACGTACTGGTCAGGAGGAGTGTCTGGTGCCATAAGTATAGAACGGAATAGCATTGGCCAGAGACTTACGTTGCTAAGAGCGGCGAAACAGGTCATCAAAATCTGCGAGAAGAGCCGTCAGTGTTAATTGAAAAACGCCACACGCGAGCTGAGGTTGCCACATACCGGTCCAAACACGGGGTGAAAAGACTGCGAATGGGTCAAAAATCTGGATGGAAATACATGAAAGCACTTGCTTTGGCTTGTGCGAACGACAAGTACGTGTTCCCGAACCTGGTTGGGTCTGGTTGAACTCCGTCTGAAACAAAAAATACAATGTGTTACCAGATTTGTACCATGAGCCAGGCGATAGATTGCAGGGCCCATGTGCCTTTGCTGAGGGTCCAGAGCGTGAAAAGTAAACCCGAGAAGCATATTGCAGCAATCGTCATAAAGAACAAGAATTCGATGATCATGGCGCGCAGCGATCTGGATGTAGAAAGTCAGGATATGAAAATAACCCATGCTGAATCCAGTACAGCACAACGACATTGTTGGAGACCGCGAAAAAGGCTAATCTAGGAAAGAGAATGCAGGCACCGCATGCGAGGATGTCAAAAGCCAGAGCAGAGGCGTCGTGATCCCCGTAAGAAAGACCTTTGACGCGAATCACGATATAGCAGAGCGATACGAAGCAGAACGATGTATCAAAGGCGTTCCAGATCTGTGTGTGTTGAGAATGGACGGAGTAGACGCAGTTGAGATGCATACGTTCGCGATGTATATGATCCAACCATGTTCGGCGCTTGCGGTATATTCCTCGAGAATCTGGGCAGCGGTGAGGTGGTGATCTCAGTATGGCACAAACTCACGAATGCAGCTCCGAAAATGCAGAATATGGTCTCCCAAATAGTAAAATTTTCCACGTCCTTGTCTGAGCAAAAGAGGTTAAATAGATGCCCAGGCCCGGGAACGGAGTAACCAACTCGCAAGACACAGGACAAAAGTGATCAAGAGACACGCTGTACCATGGTGAGCAGTTGTCAAATGACGTACAAGAAAAAAAAACCGAAGTTGAGGAATTCTAGTATTGCACCTTCGCACAAGGGGTTAATGTTTCCCGGAAGGAAACGGTCGGCGCGCACCGTATTTAGGAACTCTCAGACGGTAGTGATCGAGAAAAGGCGCGTCGCGAGTGTTGTATATGGTTATACCTCTCGGCTTGTAGTTGTCTGCGAGCATGGAACGGACAGGAGCAGTAGAGAAGACAACGCGGCCCGAGTAAATGTCGTTGATGACCTTTTGGGAGACGGGCGAGGCAATGAATCGTTTGGCTTGCGTAGAGATGGCCATTTCGAGAGCACTTTGGGCATCATTCACGTTGGCGTTGTTTCCCAGCACCGACTTGACTTCTTGCACGACTTCTTGAGGCGCACCTGCGAGCGGGCTCCATGTGGTAGTCAAGACAGCAACAAGCTCAATGTGATTTGACGCGAAATGGCTCAGGAGCTTCATGGCTAATATCTCGCACAATGTCGCCTGGCTGTCGTTAGTGGAGATTAAGGGCGATGCGTCGGTCGACTCACGCGACTTAGCATCACTCCGGCGTACGCGAGATCGTCCTCAGATTCTTGCAAAAAGTAGGCCTATAAAACAGTTGGTCGGATGTCGCAGCAATACGATTGATCCATACTCTGACGACAAGACACGCGTAGACGATGGCGAGATTTTTGAGCTTTGCATATTTGAGAACAATTGGGCGAACTGCAAACGAGCGGTTGAGAAAATGGAGTGCCCGATGGATCGGGGACACACACTTATGGAGAAATTGACATCGGAGGCGCAGAGTTGATCCCAGGACAGGGCGGAATCAATAGTGTTTCTCTAAGACGTCGCGTTAGGCGTAGACTGGGACCAATCCCTCGTTCGTACGTAGTACCAAGAGGGACTGGGGCTTTGGGAAAAAAACTCACAATATCATGCTTGAGTGCCGGGATGAGAGGGAAAACAGGTACGGTGGCAAGGAGAGAGGGAGTCGGAGCAAGGAGAGAGGCCTGTTCTTCGTGGTCCATGGCGTACTACCACAACAGCCGACAAGCAGGTGGTCGTTAATGGAGTCTGACAACGGCACATGGGTTGTGATCTATTTTACTTTTAGTTCCGCTGCTTTAGAAATATTAATTCTGCAAAATTCCTCTCGGCTTCTGGGCTACAGGACACGAGGCCTGCGAGGCTGTATTGGAAACAAAGAGGCAAAGGATTGAGAAGAAGGCAGCCTTGTACTTTGTCTCCAGTTTGTGCCTAAAGGAGGAGCTGTCAATCAGGTGATCACTCGCCTATTTTGTACCTCGTACCTGTTCCGGGCTCCCCTCTCCTTAATTCCTCCTTCACTCTCTTTTCGCTGGTGCATTATGGGCGCCGTCTGCTGCTGCCTGTCCGAGCCTGTCGACTATACTGCCGAAGTAACGCTCTACCATTTCGACCTTCACCGCGCAGTCGGGAAGGGTGCCTTTGGAAAGGTCCGCGTCGTCGAACACAAGCCAACCAAAAAGCTGTATGCCCTCAAGGTGCGGCCCGCCCTCGTCTTCATGTCCGCCACTGAAACCGTTCGCAGTACATTGACAAGGCACGATGCATCAGACAAAAGGCAGTAGCCAATGTCATTCAAGAGCGGCGCTTGCTTGAAGAGGTCCGTGGTGAAATCTATTCTGCGCCAAGCACGCGCTCCAATTCCTATTGCAGATCGACCATCCCTTCATCGTTAACTTGCGATACGCCTTCCAAGATGATGAGAATTGCTTCTTTGTGTTGGATTGTGCGTGCTGTCTTTTAGCTTTTCGAGGAAGGCTGACGAAGGGAAGTGATGCTCGGGGGTGACCTGCGATGTATGTGCTCTCTATGTTTGTCAAGGGAACAACCCTCATGCTCTGGTTTGCAGTTCACCTCGAACGCAGAGGAGCCATTCAGGAGAAAGTCGTGTGCTTCTGGATGGCGGAGCTTTCCTGCGGCCTCGAATACCTCCACCGCTCCAAGATAATACACCGCGACTTGAAGCCCGACAACATTCTTTTGGACGCCGAGGGGCATGCCCATATTACTGACTTCAACGTGCGCATACCCTCCTTTCCCATATTATATTTATCTCACGTCGCTACGGACAGGTTGCCATTCACTACTCCGAACGGCGGTTACACACGAGTGTCGCTGGATCAATGGCTTACATGGCGCCCCAGGTGGTTGATCGCAAGGGTTATTCATGGGCTGTCGATTGGTGGAGCCTCGGTGTTACTGCATACGAGCTGCTCTTCCACAAACGTCCGTTTGACGGCAAGACGTCGGAGCGCATGACACAGTCCATCATCAAAGACCCGCTAAAATTCCCGGAGGACTGCAGATCCAAGGTTTCGGATTCATGTCTCAAGGCATTGAAGGGCTGGCTGGACAAGGACCCTGCGACCCGGCTCGGTTGTCGACCAGACGGCCAAGGTCTGGAGGATATCAAGACGCACCCCTGGTTTGCTGCCATCGACTGGGACACCCTGGAACTTAAGGAGGCTGAGCCGCCATTCGTTCCCGACGTCCGTTGTCATGTTCGTTCTTCTGTCGTTTCGCTGATACCTCCGCAGACGAAAGGAGCCAACTTTGATGTCTCTCACGAACTCGACGAATTCCTCATGGTCGAAAAACCACTCACTCATACGAAACGAAAGGCCAATGCCGACCTGGATAAGCTGAAGCCCGAGCTGCGAGAACTTGAAGAAAAGTAGGAATCTCTCGGCAACGATTCAGCCACATCTTGACATCTTCCCAGGTTCACTGTCTACGACTTTGCCAACTCAAGGAGGATGTCTTATTATCCTCACAATCAGCCGATTGTCACCGTCGGCTCAGCTGACACGGAGCGGACATTGGCCCCCTCACAAACAGTCACCATGGCCGAGCGATCACAGACTGGCTCGCCCATGCCCGACTACCACGTCTCCAACTTACCTGAAATGCCCCGGCGGTCACACAGTCCCCGCTCATGACGACCTTACTTTTTTATTTATTTACAGCTTTATAACTCGGATTAATGTGCATGCTACGCAGCACCTTTGTACGTAAACTATCCACTCTCTACACACTTCCGGGCGGCGGGAGCTCGGGCGGTTCCCCTGTTGCATGTATTAGGAAATCATTTGTACTTGATACTTTGCCTTCGTTCCTCACAATCGTTTGTTCACAACATGTCTGACTCGAATTCCGACTCTGAAAACGCCGCGGTTGTGAAATTGGCCGATATCAAGACCATCCGCCAGTTGTACCAGGATGGCGTCCTCAAGGCTCCCGCGAAACAACGGTACCAGCCGAATGCAGAGTACTTGGACCGGATCTGTCTCTTGTGAGGACGAGCGACGAGTCAATTGCTTGTATTCTTGACATGCTTCCAGTCAAGGGGACATTACTGTGATGGAGGTCGATGGCATCGTGAATGCCGCAAATCGGAGTCTCTTAGGTGCGCGTCTTAGCTTTTGTGCTCGCGTTTTAACGCGACGCGACGGATAGGTGGCGGCGGAGGTTCGTTCTTTCTCTGTATCACCGACGGAGGACTTAGAGATTCGCGTAAGAGTCGATGGCGCCATTCATGCCGCGGCAGGGGACGAGCTGTATGAAGAATGCAAGACACTCGATGGATGCGAGACAGGCGAGTCCAAGATTACTGGCGCTTACAAGCTCCCTTCGTTCGTCGTCTTTTCAACATCGCCTGGCACACGACCGAATACTGAACCCAGGAAACGTATCATCCACACTATCGGGCCAATATATTCGCGCTCGGATATTGAAACTCGGGCGCAACAACTCGAATCGTGCTATCAGACAAGTTTGAATCTGGCAGTCGAGAATGACTTGAAACATATTGTAAGAATTCTGCATTGGATAGTTCAGACTCATTCTGTTCCTAGGCCTTTCCGTCGATTTCTACAGGGATATACGGATATCCTATAGAAGATGCGACCCACATCGCCCTCGATCTGGCTCGACGCTTTTGCGAGTCTGACGTTGGCAGCAAGGCAAGACTGCGGCGATTCTGCGACTTTCGAGCTCATCATCATATCTAGCTCGACCGTGTAATTTTCGTGGTCTGGAGTAACAAGGACAAGGAGGTCTACGAGTACGTGTTGCTGGTCGCTCCATTCTTTGTCTCTCAGAGCCAACAGGGCACTCATTCCTGAGTATTTTCCGGATCTTTCTGTTTCGGACGACAAACCTGTTGAAGAGTCGACGGCTACGGAATCAACTGAAGTCGCTCCGCCTGAGGAATCCGCTGAGACGGAGGCTGCTACCGATCCCCCTTCTTAACCCTGTACAATGTACGAAAAATCATTCTGTAAAATACAAGTTGCAAAACATATTCAGTCTTTGACTCCATGAGCAAGAAACGTCATGGTCCTCGCAGAGGCACTCCTCAAGTGCACCACTCAAGCATGTCTCCCTTCTTTACCTTGACATGGTCTTGTTTGCTTCGTAGCTACGGAAAAATCAGTCGATGGAAGAGGAAATAACCTGGATACCTACCACCTCGCGCCGGCCACAGCCGTCTCCATCGTGGACGAGGATCCCCCGGGTTTGCTCGATCATCTGCATAAACATCAGGGAGAGTGTGCAGTCCAAACATTTGTACTCGCCGGTCATGAGCGAAAATTTTCCCTCTTCCAAAAAACGGCAAGACAACTTGTCGAGTGATCACTCCTCTGATCCAAGGAGTGTTCTTGTGGAAAGATAAATAGTCTCCCGTTAGATTTTCTGACCTTGCCCTTCATCGCGCCGTTTCTGGGCACCGGGACTGATACGAAACGTCCCACGGGCGGGAGCCAGAATCCAGGGTAGCAACAACTCGTGTAGCCATTCGATCAGTCCATCCCAGCCTGCGTATACTCAATGAGTACGAATGAGACGAATAAAACCAAACCCACCTAATTGCGTGTACATGGCGCCGATTAACCCGTAGAACGCGTCGGCGCAATCACAAGCGGAGGGCTCTCGAGGGGGGCAGTCGCGCTTCTGGGGAAGACGAAGATATTTGTCCAACCGCAGAAGTGCACCGAGACGACCAAGTAAACCACCGTCTATACACTCCACTCTGATAATATTGAGTTGGGCAAGCGGTGTCGATTGGAGTGCATCCAAAGACACAGGTTATCGCCAGCGAATGGATGCGTAATCCAAGCCATCTGTAGCGCTCATTGCCGACGACACCCATGGATGGAAAAGAGGGCTTGTGAGCGCCTCTGTGAGAGCCTGAGTATTGTGGAAACGGGGAGGGGGTGGTAGGAGTTGCCGAATTCAGCACAGAAGGAAGGAAACTTGAGCCATCGCGGCCGTTCTTGGTGCAAAACGGCATGTGTGTCCGTGGTCGGCTTGGATATGAACACCTCAGCTGAGACAAGGGGGCCAGGTGCATGCGAGGGCGCACATTTTAGGTCACGTTTGCGCTTGCGAGCGTTGTACCGGCCAGGAAACACCACAAACTGAGCGGGATTCTCCGCGAGATAGGCTGCGACCTAAGGATCGAATAGTTTGCAAAGTCGAGAAAGCGTAGACGGAATCCCTGCCAACATGAGACAAATCAACATGGAGGGAGAAAAGCACCAACCATGTTCCGTTGCCACGGCCCGACAAAAGACTCGAATATATCGCACATCCTTGCCATTGAAGTTCCCGATGTAGACCATAGAGCAGAGCGAGATGCGCGAGATGAACACGATTGGCTAGGGTCTCAACAAGTTTCTGTCCTAGATGACGCGCAGTTCATGTGTTGAATAGAAAGACGCACTGTGGGTATATGCTCGGCGTGATTCAGTACATGACGGTCTGCAGATGCAGATATTGCGGCGGCTACGAGGGCGTCCCCCAACCATTCCAAGCGACCGCTGCTAGATTCGCTGAGCCAATTCGGACTGGATGTTTGCAAAGGCGGAGGATATCCCAGTGGAAAGACAGGTTTGAGGCGCAATGCGGGCCACAGGCCCTCGGCACACTTTCTGGCTCCGAGTTCATGATAATGTTTGATGGGGTCCTGAAGGTCAGCTGCTAGTAGCTTTGCCTCTGCCAACGTGCACCGAGGCGGTGGGAAGTAAGAAGCGTCCAGCGGCGAGCACTGCTGAGCGCTGACGCGCCCAACATCGTGTTTGGCAGCACAGCATTGATCGCCTAGACGCGATCACGTGTAAGCCCGGATATACTGCACAGTATCTCGCATGGACCGCCCCTTGCACAGAGGTATCACGTCTAATACTGGTCGTTTCATTTTCCGTCGAGTCTTAAAGCCATCAGGACCCTCATTCCAGAATAAATATTTTCCGGATCATCGTGCTTTGAACGACCAACCTGTTGCTGCAGTGTTGCAGAATCCAAGGAGCTGAAGTTGCTCAGGAACACAGTCGAAATCTACGAATACTCATTCTGTAGAATACAAGTTACAAACATTCAGTCTTTGACTCCATGGCGTTTCTTCCACTCTTTAAAGTAAGGCAGCGCCGTCATCGGGCCTCGCAAAGGCACCTCCCACGGCAGCTTGGGCGCCGGCAAGCCCGTTTCTTCCAACGCCTTGGCCCGCAACTCATCCCAGGTGCCTCCTCTATTGAAGATTTCCGGTGGACCTGCGGGTCGGGCACTTGCCATCTCGGAGCGTAGAGCGGTCGTGGCTGCTTCATCGACGGTATAGTCGAGGTTCACGACAACGCCGTAGCGTTTAGCACCTTCGAACGAGACTAATCCGCGGTGGACCTCGAGCGCGACGAATTTGGCGTCGCGTTTGAGAGCGTCACCGTATCCACCACCTGTAGAGGGCTCTTAGTGCGGGCCTGAGAGATGAGAATTTGGACTTATCCCCAAGTCAACCATTCAAGCTTGTCTCCCTTCTGTACCTTGATGTGGTCTTGTTTGCTTTGCAGCTGCAAACAGTTGAGATCAAAGTTGAGATCAAACGGCTGATCGGCTTACCACTTCCCGTCTGCCACTGCCGTCGCCGTCGTGGACGAGAATCTTGGACGACCGTCCACCAGGTTCGCCGCCTAGAACTCCCCAAGGTTTGCTGAGCCATCGGTCATCGTGAATCGAGACTTCTCCCTCCTCCAGGAAGCGGTAAAAGATGCGTTGTGCATTACCGCCTCTCCAGAACCCGGGGCCGCCCGAGTCGGTGACGGTGTTGTACTCTTCGATACGGAGAGGGTAGTATAGCTCAAGGAACTGAGAGGGGATCAATAGAGTGTATATCACGTGCATCAAAAAGTACCTCGTTCGGAACTGATTTCATGGCCGGCCACACACAATGCCCGTCCATCCCATCGCCGTGGGGCCTGGCTGGGATCCCCCCGAAGCCAATTTGGTACAGCTACGACTGGAATTAGCCAAATTCATGCCTACAAACGGGATCAAACCTGGTACCACTCCCCGTTCTCCTTGAACCTGTTGATGGCTGATTAGAAACGATTTTTCCAACTTCTCCGGAACTTCTGACCCCGAGACGAAAAGGTGCGGGCTATCACTGAAGCCGTGGGGGAAATCAGCCCCCAGTAGCCAATATTATCATTGGAACTCACCTCCAGCGGTCATAAACTCCGGGGCCTTCTGCCCAAGGAGTCCAGACAGCAAATCCATCACTCTGCCGAGGAGATGAGTGCGACTGGACAGCGCAGCAGGTCTAATTGGGTTGAGGAGGGTGCCTTCCGGGATGTACATCTCAACAAGATCGTGAAAACCTCATGAAACGCTCAGAATGGCTGAAAATACTCGTATCGACACTCACCGTCATTCACCACGCAGCGCGGGTCATACACGGTGACCAGATAAATTCCTAAAAACATCTATCGCAGCTGCGGTTAGCTTCCACGGACATGCCACCCTTCAGGTGCATACCTTGAACATATTGTGACTCAAGTAATAGTTGACTGAAGACGGCGATTGCGGGTCTGTACCAGTGAAATCGAGCCGCAAGATTCCGTTGCTCTTCGACATGGTGCACGCGACTTTCCAGGGGCCCACACCTCTTCCGTCATCGTCAATCCAGTCCTCAAAGTAGACCGGCTCCTCTGGAATCACATTGTTGATCAGCGAGCCAATGACCTTGCGATTGCGGTCCAATAGTTCGTTGATGGCTGCGAAATAGTTCTTGTCGCCAAATCGGGTGTAGAGCTCTTGCATCCGCCGTCCGGCCAAAGTGCAGGCAGCAACAAGAGCCTGGGTATCACCGCGGTTCCACTCTGGCAGTCTGCAATTGCGGTAGAGCAGTTCCATCAACGCCTCATTCCAGACTCCACGAGACGCGACCTTGGTCACAGGGATTTGAATGCCCTCCTCGAATATGGACATCGCACCAGTCGGCAGGGACCCGGGAACTGCGCCGCCATTGTCCGTCATATGGCCAAAGTTGGCCGCCCACGCAATGAGCTTGCCGTTCATATGGACAGGCATCATGACCAGCCAGTCGTTCAAATGACTAACGCTGCCTCCGATACTATACGGGTCGTTTACGAGGAAGACATCGTTTTCTATATACACGTCAGGGACGGCGGGAGGTGAGATGTGTATACGCACCTTCTATGGTCCCTTTCCAGCGTTCGAGGAACTGGCCAATAAATGAGCCAAATTGGCCGACAATCATCTTTCCACTGGGCTCTGCAATGACGTTGAATTCATCTTGCTGTTCCCTGGTACTGAGCTCAGAATGCTGTCTACAACTGGACAAAGGTCAAAAAACCTGATTGCGGGACTCAGCGACGCGCGAGTCATGAGTGTGTCCATTTCATTTCGTGCATTCCGCAGGGCTGACTCGAAAATATCGACGGCGACCGAGTCCAAATCTTTCTCCGCTGGATCTATGAGCACGGCACTTTCCAAAGGCCATATGAGAAGGTTGCCGATTTCATCGACTTCGGCCTTGAACCCGGGGAGTACCTGGCAATATATAAGCCCAATTCTTCACCAAGGATGACATGTCTCACAAGAGTGTTGCTGTCCAATTCGGTAACGATACAGGGTCCGCGGACCACATGTCCGCAAGTGAGGAGGGAACGTTTCCAAATCGGACTCTCCTTGAATTCCGTGTTTTGATATACAAGGGTCGTTCGGCCAATGACAGCCGTCGGATCAGGATCCGGAGTGTCGGCCGGCTTGAGTTTTTTGATCTTATACTCGGGCGGCACCTCCTCGGCAACGATCCGAAGATTCATCAACTGTTGCCGGATCAATGATTTCCTTTCCACAACCGAGTTTTCACTGACCTCGATAGCGGACGAGAGCTTGTAGGTAAATGCCTTCTGGTGAGCCTTCTCAAAGAGGTCGCTGATGTGCGCAGCTGCATCTGACTGAAGTTGCCCGAGGTGGACGTCAACCGGAATCGTGATGGCTTGGCCCAGATATCGTAGATCCGCTTGGTACTTGAACACCTGTGCAACATTTTTAAGAAAACCCTCCCACTGCCAAACACAACGTACTTGACTGTTCTTCGGCACACCTTGCTCTTCAAGCATGATCTTCGCCGCCTTGGCCAGTAGCTCATCATAGCCGTGGATAATTTCCGCGTTACTGGTGTGCCCCAGAGTCCGGATGAACGTCCGGGTTTCTTCATGTCGCAAAATAGTCGTCGCATCTCCGCGAGCGCACAGAACACCCGGCGACGGAGGAATGATGACGGGGAAAGCGTGGAGAAGCATCCCGAGAGCGTTACCATGCAGCGGTCCAGCTCCTCCGAAGGCGACGAGACTGAAATCCCTCGGGTCGTAGCCCTGCTCAATGGAAACCAATCTAAGGGCGCCATACATGGTCTCGTTCACGATGCGTATGATTCCCTCTGCCTGGAAGAAATATAAGAAGATATCAAGCAGCTGTGAATCTTTGCTTACCGCCTCGTAGAGGCTGATTCCAAGATCGTCGGCCGTCTTCTGAACCGCGCGCCGTGCCGCCTCGAGGTCTAGCTTGAAAGTCCCATCAAGCAGAAATTCAGGAAGGTAGCCAAGCACCGCGTTAGCATCCGTGACTGTTGCTTGCGTGCCGCCCTTCCCGTAGCAGGCCGGTCCTGCACGATATGAGCAATTATCAGGGGAAAAACCGCAGTTGGCTCACCTGGAACTGCGCCGGCGCTCTCGGGGCCCACACGAAGGGACTTGGTAACCTGGAGGATCGAGATTCAAAAACAGGAATAAAAAGAAGGAAAGATGCTGACTTCGGGGACGTGGGCAATTGAGCCTCCACCAGCACCGCAAGTGCGTACATCCACAGAGGGGGATTTAACAATCAGATCGGCAACATGTGTTTCTCTGCGAATCCGGGGTTGCCCGTCCTCAATTAGAGACACGTCCGTCGATGTACCTATCAGAATGAGGTTGTGTATTGATAGCAATGAGGTTCATGCTCACCACCCATATCTACAGTAACCAAGTTCCGGTACTTGGTTTCCGCTGCTACCACCGAAACCACTCCCGAAACCCCGCCAGCAGGGCCACTGAGGCATAAAGTCACCGGAAAGCGTGTCGCCAAAGAGACAGAGGACAACCCTCCGTCCGACCGTAGGATGCGCAGATGTTTGGTCTTTCCTTGCAAGGATTTGAGCAGGTTGTTGAGGTACGACGCGACCTTTGGTTTGATGTAACTGTTGCAGACGGTCGTGACCGCTCGCTCGTATTCCATAAGCTCCGGTAGAACTTCTGAAGAGAGAGAGATGGGAATGTCCGGCAGTACGTCGGCCAACACGCGGAGGACAGCTTGTTCACTACGAAAGAGAATGAAGTGTGTTATTTCAAAGTGTAGTTCACACGTACTGAGCTGGGTTGGCAAACGAATTAGCCAGGCAGACACAAATCGACTCGGGTTTCTGAGGGACAAGGGATTGCCGCAGTCTCTGGGTGAAAAGCTCTGCGTTGAATGGCCGAACTTCTGCGCCATCGGTAGCTATCCGCCCAGGTGCTTCAATCGTCATTTCGAGTGGCGCAAGAGGTTCAGGCTTTTTCCAGGTTATCCAGCTCGCCAATCCTGCGGCATTCTCAGAGAGTTTTACACAGAGATATAAAACGACTTGCCACCAGGAACCTGAGATCGTCTGGTTTGCAAGAGATCTCGGTAGCCTTCCGTAACAATTAGAGCGACCTTGGCTCCTCGCCCCTCGAGAATGGCATTGGTCCCGACAGTAGTGCCGTGGTTTAGCACTTGGAGCACTACATTCGAGCCGTCGGGAATCTTGTCCAAGATTTGGTCTATCCCAGTCCGCACTCCGACACTTTGATCTTCGGGTGTACTGGGAACTTTGGCTTGCCAGGTTTCGCCGGTCTGGACATTAAGAAGGAACACATCTGTGAACGTGCCCCCAACGTCGCAGCCTATTCTGTATAGATCATTCGAGGATGCCCTGCAAGCTTAACCGTGAGCACTGATGTGAAAAATGAGCAAGTCGGAATGGACGAACATAATGAGCGGGACAATTACCTGAGCGGCCGAGACGGGGATCCGTTTAAATAGGGATGGCGGCCGGGAGATAATCAAAGAAGAGGATGGGAACGAACTTTTCCACGTGGGGTTGATGGAACTAAGTGAGATAATATCCTAGCCTATCCAAAGCTGCGTCGTCTTGGGAGTGTAGTTGAGAGAAATTCAGGAATCCGCTATTTCTCAAGGTTGCGTTGGAACAGTCCAAGGGCAGGGCCGGCCAAACCAACTCATAGGACATGTCAACTTATTGGCACTTGGGAATCGAGTATATCGCATTGGTTCCTGCAGATGATGGAAGGTCCGTCATGTTCCGCAATCTCCCAGGTAGTCGAAAGTTGTGGTTTCATAGCAGATAGAGTTGACTAAGTAATTTTGAAGATAAGAAGAGTGGGAGACAAGAGAAAGTTTCGAACCATCAGGTGGCAGTGCTGATGTATCAACCTAGCCTTCAGACTCTCTTGAGGCTCCGTAAGTAACCTCCGCCATATTGAAGAGATACTACTATATGCCGTTCAAATACCACCTGCTACCTCTCCTCCTGGCCGTCTTCATCCCAGTCTTGCTATATTACAATTCCCAGATGAACAAGTCCACCGTCCCTCACCCACTGCCAAAAATCGCGGTCACTGGCTCTAATGGAAGCGTCGGCAAGCGTGTTGTCCTTAGAGCGCTCGCTCATGGCTACCACGTCCTCGGAATCGACCATACCGCATTGTCGACCGCAAATGACCGCGAGTTGGGCGAAAACTTCACTTTTCTTCAGGTTGACCTGAGGAACTACGACGAAACCGTCAAGGTCGCCCTCTTCAAAACAATGGGTGGAGCGCTATCTCAATCCCTCTCAGGCCCTTGAAGGATGCGAAGCCATCCTTCATCTGGCGGCTTTGCCGCGACCTGGAGACTACCAAGTCGTCGTACACAACACGTACGAGGTATATCTCAGTGCATCAAGGCATTAACGGACTGGCCCTTCAGTAACGTCGTAATGTCATGGAACATTCTACGTGCTGCTGCAGAGGTAGTACCTTTGCATCTGACGCTCAGATACGAAGCTCATTTCCTCTAGCTGGGAATCAACCGCGTTGCGCAGGTAAAACAATATTTCCTTGGGTCTCCCTTGTCCAACACACCAGCAGGCTTCATCTGTGAACGTTCTCCGGGGACTGTTCGCCACAGAACAGCATTTCGAGTTCTTCCCCATCGACGAGAGTCACCCCTGTTTACCCGACGAGCCATATGGCCTGTCCAAAGTGTATGAAATCGTCCTGCCGCGTCTTCTCAGCTAACCCTAGGTCCTAAGAATATCTGAACTCCAGGCAGACACTATTGTCCGCCGGTACCCGGATATGCGGGTCGCAAACCTCCGTCTGCATTGGTCCGTCATCCTCTTTCTCACTGTGCACCGACTCTGATCGAGAGGTCAGGTCCGTCCCAAGTCGTGCGTTTGTTCAACAGGCGGATGTTTCGGACGAATACAGGAGGAAGGATCTTTGGGGATACGTGCAGGTGGGCATCCATTTTTCTTGGTTTTTACAACTCTTTGATGTCTTCGCAGGAGGACTCTGCCGCTGAAGCCTTCATCCTGGCCATCTCCCAACCTACAGTCAAGTGGCCTTCCGCTGCAGAGTCATTTTTTATTGTCGCCCCCGAAACAACGTTTGACGGAGAGACAAGCCAATTGCTACAGGAGCATTGGCCAAATGTCCCTGTTAAGGCAGGGGGTATCACAGGTGGAGCGGGGTTTTTTAATTGCAGCAAGGCAAAGGACTTGCTGGGTTGGGAGCATAATCCCAATCTGATTTAGGACGGGACGAATTCCATTCCGGTTACAACAACTTGGGAGAGATAAATATCCGATAGCAGTAAGAAAGCAACAGACGAAAACATCTACGAGATGATACAACTGTCCCTGCCCCGCTCGCTGACGTTCCCCATAAGTACGTCGCTACGCATTCTCAAATCCTTCACCTCAGTCACCAGAAGTCGCGTCCGCTCACGCTCCTCCATGCGTAGCTTTGTCAGGAGCGGTAGCAGCTCCGCGACCTTGTCCCACGCCGAACAGCGGTCAAAGATCGCCGACAGAATCGGTGGTTGCAGCCAGTGGGTGTCCCAAGTGACACCATAATCGATTTTTACGTTGAGCGGGCACAGATGGCTCAAAAAGAGCGCAACAGGGCCCGGTTCGGTAATGTGCGAGATACCCATGGAGAGATGTACCAATTTGGCGAATGGCCGCGGGAAAAAGTCGGGCGGGTAAGACGCAGGGAGATCACCAGTGGTGGCGTCGATGAAGACTCCAAGGTGCTCCAGTTCGGGACAGTACCGTGCGAATGGCAGGAGGGACTTTAAGGTGAGCGACGGGGGTCGGTCAGATATGAGGGGTTCGTTATTTAATATTAATTTGCGCAGGGAAGGCCAGGACCGCGCCATATCCTCGAAATTGGTCATATCCAACGGATTTTGATGGATGAACTCGAATATGGTCAGGTTCGGAAACCGCTGGAGGGGGCCAAGCGTCGAGGCATTGATGCGTTCAGTGCTAGGCACATCGTCGAGTGACTGGAATGGCATCGACTCGTCGATGAGGGTTATAATCGAAAGCGACTCGAGCAGCTGGCAGTTTTCTGCCAGGACCGTGAGCAGTCGATTGACGGACTCGGGAGTTTCGACGAGTCTAGAGTCGACATAGAGCGACGTGAGATTTGTGGGCGCGAGGGAGGAACTCATGAAGTCTGTGGCGCAATCGATAGTGATTGTCGCAGCCAGATACCACAGCGAAGGAAAGCACCCCAGCTTGAGGGTGGGCTTAAACGCCATTGTATCGCCAGGATCCCCGCACCCCTGTTCCGGCCAGTATTGGAACTCGACGCAGCCAAGGTCCTCGAGTTCAGCCACAATCTCTGCAATTCGTGTCGTAAACGCGAATCGAGGTAAAACCACTTTCCGTAGTTTCACGAGACTCTGGAGTAGCAATCCCATGCTGTCCTCTATATCATGCCTAAAGAGGCGTCAGACCAAACTCTGAGAAAAGGAGAAATGACGAACATTGGGATATTGGTGCGGAGATCGAGACAAGTAAGGTTCGACATTCTCGTCACAATGTCCCGGACATAGGTCGAGGGCGATTCCATCGTGACAAAGTCCTCCGGTAGATGGAGGACAAGATGCTTCACGTTAGGATGCATGAACATGACAGACCACCGGAGCGGCGCAAGCCATGAGAGCATATTAACGTTGGGAGCCAGATTCAGACTCGTCCTCGTCCGAGCTAGATCCTCAAAGACCGTAGGACTGAGCCGTGGAACCGATTCCGAGTTGTACATCAGGCGGCGTATCCGCCGACTGTACTTTTCGAAACGCGCCCAGTCGTCTGCGTTCGGCGCGGAGACGAAGGCCTGGTAAGGGTAAGAGTGCGAATAGCACAGAACTGAGTCAACGCACGTATGGAACATCAGCCCCAGCATGGTCTTCTGGTTGGTGGAGAGGTCCGAGAATGCTAAACAGTCGATGCAGATCATCCACGACGCGCCACAGCGCGTCCAAGGCAATTTCTGACCACCGTTTGCAGACCAGAAGACCAGCACATTGGCTTTCAGGGTCGAGAAATTGGAAGACCAGAGCGAGGAGCTCTGGGATTTGCAGAACGCGGTCCGCTGGTGACTGGAATAGCATGGTGTTTCAGACGTGCAAAGTCCCTGTCTTGGTGTTCAAGTTTGAGGAGCGCGTCGATCACTGAACAAACATCGTACAAACAACACCACGGGCGCGAAGTGCTCTTCTACTTAACCAATGGGCCGTCCATTGTGGACCGCAATCCTTGCTTCCTTCCGATGATCACCCAACCTTGATTTCCGGCGGGAGACTCAATACCTCGCAGACTGTCCAGCCCCACTCATCGTCATCGTCGTCTACCACAGTTATATGAATCGCCCCATCCGCGACCAACCCCACCAAGAACTTGTCCTCCTTATTCCGGCTGTCCATCCTGTAGTGCATTAAGAATGCGATATCCGGCCATGATATCATGGACGATTGCCCAGTGAACAAGTCGTTCCAACACAGCCCATTCTTGGCCATCACAAAGTCGTTTGGGCAAGCCATCGTTCGCAACGAGGTGACGCCTTCGGGGAGGACCCTTCTCATCTCCGCCTGAGACGCAAACGTCGTGGCTTTGGTAGACGGAGGGGTGTGTGGCGGAGGATGTATGCCTGGAATGGAGAACGGGTCGAGTTCAACCTCGGGAAGCGGAACTTTGGGGCAATCTCTTGGGTGGATCAGGAATGGGAAGGGTGTGTTCGCAGCTGCTTGCTTGAGGGCTGTTCCATGTTCCATGAGGGACGAGTTGTGGGCAGCATGACCGCCAACGAGATAAATACTCCAAGTGCGTGGAAACCATTTTCAAATCAACTCATCTGCGCCGTTTCACGCTGCAGATCCTACACATTCGGGAAACCCCACTCAGCTCCAAGAACAACTGCTGAAACGTAGCGTTCACCATTCCCCGCAACTTGATCGGTACCCCACAGCCAACGATCCTGTCGCCATTCAACCTGCAATGTAGAATCTACACTACTTCAACCGACCTTGATGTCGCGCGGGAGACAAAGGATTTCTCGAGCTGACCAACCCCACTCGCTCTCCTCATCCAACAGGTCAATGTGAACAGCGCCAGTGCTGACAACCCCGACCAGAAATCTATCCTCCTTGTTCCTGCTCGCCCTCAGATAGTGCCTCAAAAGTCCCACATCGGGCCACTTGGAGTGGCTAGACTCGGCGTGGAACAAGTCATTCCAACAAAGACCGTTGTTTCCCAACAGGAACGCGCCTGGGCAGGACATGGTTCGCAGTGAGGTGAGAGCCAGGATGGGCTCTTCCTCTTCTTGGAAAGGTGGAGAGTTCTCCCAAAAACTCTGCACTTCTGGGATGGTAACAGATGGACAGTCGTGCGGATGAATGAGAAATGGAAATGGAGTGCTCTTGCAGGCCTTGTTGAGCAGCTGTTCGTAGTTCATTGTTGCGGTCTGTCTGTATTCGAAACCCATGAGAGAACTCAGATGCCTTGGAGTGGGATACTCACCGTGGCGGTTGGAAGAAAGGGTCCAGGCTTATGTAAACCGGTCGTAAGCCTAGGACTCTTTGAGAGTACGAGCAAGCAAATGCCGCCAGTGCGAGTAACTTTTTCTACTATAGCACATGGACTATATACTAGTTACTCAGGATGGATGCAAGAACGTCAGGAGCTATTGCACGGTCAGACCAGCCGGAAAACTTTCGACCAAGCACTCACATAGTCATTATACTCCAACAAGACCTCGCGCAGCTCTCTTCTATTCATGTCCGCACGGTAAAGGATCTCATCGTCCGTCTTCTTGCCGTCAAAATACTGATTAATTCTGCCAAAAAATAAGCAAAAACAGCGAATGAAAGAGCTACCGAAACTCACTGTTCAAAACGTCGCGCAATGACTGGGTCCTTCCCATCCGACATGGCCGACAACCAACGACGCTGCAAAGGCGTCGCCCTCCCAGGGTCATTAATCATCGAGGCCTCGTTCTCATCTTCGCTGCCGTTCTCCAATTCATCCTGAGACTCGCCGTTCTCCTCCTCGCGTCTGCTATCGCTGTCCCCGCTCTCATCGAGAATCAGCTCGCTCAGCCGACTATTCCTCGACCCGCCGACAGACGGCAGCCTCGCATGCCGTCGCATGCTCTTGGGCGATAAGGAAAGCCACGCGATCTCTTGCGGAAACACCTCCCCGCTTGGGTCGAGCTGATTCCGCAGCTTACTGTGCTTCCGCCCGCTACCCTTCTTGCTGCGCGCATGCCTGACCCGTTCTTTGAGATGAACTGGCGCTACGATGCGGATTCGGAGGTGTAACGTGATGAGCATGTCCCGTTTTAGCATCCATAGGACCACATCCCGATAGAGCGGCAGCAACTCCTTGGTCTTGACCACAGAAGCGAAAAAGTGGGTGTCATTCTCCTTGGAGCTCGAAGTCGATATGGCGACCAAAAGTCGAGGAAGAGGCGGGACCCCTGATCTAGCGAATTGCTTGTTGAACTCGGCCGTCAGTTCAGACAATGGGGCGTCGAATTGAGCGGGCAGTGTGAAGACTGTCTTGAGCCCGGAGTGCACCATGTCCACGACTTTGGCCCGTCGATGGTGCACCAACCACCGTACAGTAGGAAAGACTTGGGTCTCAAGATCCCAGTCTAACAAACTCGCCATCTCTGCGAGACTGAGAGACATTGTTGCGGTCTCCAAAAATTTGATCAATCCGTCGACGAGTGTGCGATCCCCAGTGCCGATGAGAGACGTCCGCAAGTTCGCGTATGGATCAACGTCCTCGGGCCCGTCGTCCAGCAGGATGAGGCTCTTCCACGCAGTGAGAGAGGGTAACCGATACCCAAAACTCATCTCTTGACCCCACACCTGATAGTCGTCGTCGTCCGAAGGAGCGAGTAGATCTGCCTCCTGTTCTTCTTCAGAGTGAAGTAGGACGTCGAGGTAAGGCGGAAGCTGCAACTCGAGTGGTAGGTCGTGGAGGGTCATGTATGCCACCGACGAGGATTTGATGGCCTCGTACAAGGTTTTCATCGCAGGAGCGATGGATGAAGCCTCGAGAGCTTGAATCATGTAGGAGGAAAATTCATTTCCTGGGAATTTTCGTGAATTTTGTGAGTTTGCAATCAAAAGCGGACACACCTTTGGCTGAACAAGAATCCTTGAGAGAGCCCAGTATATCGCACTCTTGTTCGACGAAATTTGACAATACTTGTCCTTGAAACAAGACCGCTGCCACAGGGAATGCGATTTGCTCATAAATTATGTCGAAATATTTGGTAACATTCCCAGAGGCGGAGGAGGAAGGATCAGGAAGGTCGAGAACAAGGACGAAATGAAACCGTTGCAACCAAGTTGCCGGCTGCTTTTCGGACGAGGCAGGACGAGGCGGACTCGCGGAACTCTCGCGATCCGTCTGGGAATCCTTTCTGACTCTAGCCTCTCGGCCTCTGTCACCTCTGCCGTGAGCTGGTTTAGGTTTCTCTTGTTTGAAACGCCACGCCCCGTCCTCCTCGGCCGAGACCGGGTGGCCAATGAAAGCGAGGTCATCTACCAACAACTCAAATTTCTGATGACACATTGAGCGCTGTGGGCAAAGAAGATTCGCCAGGAATTCTGACGAATAGCCGAATAAATGCTCGTATTCGATATCCTTGGGAGAATCCCTCCCAGAAGAAGAGGGTGAACCAGCGGAAGAAAAGGATCTCGAACGTTCACGGGCGGGCCGCTTCCATTCATGCTCAGCATCATGTGCTTCCGGGAAATCTGGCAGACCCTCGGACGGATGGGACGCTCTCCAGGGGTTGTCAATATGGAAACGGCTGAGGGCAACGTCGGGCTTTGCGCGACTGAAGCGAGGAGACGCCGCGGGTGACGGCGGCCATCTTATTTATCAGGGCGACGAGGGAAGACCGAAGGCGTATGGATTCACCGATAGACGAGAGTGGAGCCCTTAGCGGAAGTCGTAACCAGTAGGATTGCAAGCAAGGTTTCGGACATGAGTGTTGAGAAGAAGCAAAGCCATCAATTGGTCAGCCGGACCGAGCTGAAAGCGGCACACTCTCAAGCAAGGCACACTACACAGTTTTCCCGCAAATTCCCTACCTTTTAGATGTCGGCCGACTCTGCCAACGCGACTCGCAAGTCTAGTGGCAAGGACTGCTGAATTGTCTCATAGATGCCTCGGCAATTTTTTGGTTCCACGGAAGTGTTGTGGGAGAAAACTGAAATGAGGCCTGGTTCAAGCTTGCCTTTTTCGTCACAGGCTCACAGGCCTTGCAAGATAAGCAGAGCTTGTGGCACCCCTTCCTTTTACGTCCACAACGTCCGCCCGTCCATCGTAGCCTCAGGCCGCCCTCCTGTCCCTCTCATGCCTGCCGAACGCACAAGATACTCCAGAAGGAGCCAGGCAGACGGTACCCCATTTTTTCTGCCAATTTTCTACATTTCTAACCGTTCACAGGAGCAGGACTGGTTTGGACGCTGCCTGTCGAACCTACAGGCGCATCGGGCATTGCTTTCGCGCCAAACCTGACCGAAAGCACCTTCGCCGACCTCCCTCCCCTCGTCGATGCCCCCGATGTTGCCTCCACCGGGTCCTTCATCTTCACCGCAGAGGATCCCTCCACCGGTTCGACTCGTCGCGCAGTTCACGGTCGCAAAAAGTCCGATAATCACATACCCCGGCCGCCCAACGCGTTCATTCTCTTTCGGTCTTCTTTCATCAAGAGCCAGCGCGTTTCCACCGAGGTCGAGACCAGCCATTCAACTTTATCCAAGATCATTGGCCTCACGTGGAAAAATCTGAGCGACGAGGAGCGACAGAGCTGGCGACTCAAGGCCATGGACGCTGTTGCAGAACACAAGCGCAACTTCCCCTCCTACGCCTTCCGTCCCAAGCATCGTAGTAAAAAAGATGCCGACGCTCCCAACCCCAAGACCAAGCGCAAGGTGCGCGAGGTCTACCAGGATCCTGTCCGCTGCGAGAAGATCGCGGAGCTGCTCGCAGAGGGTAAGACTGGTACCGACCTCGAATGTGCTATCCAAGAATTCGACAAGCACCACGTCCCCGAAATCGTAACACGGTTCGAGACGCCGATCACTGCCCGCGCATACAGGCGTTCCTCCTCTGTACCTGTCCCCAGCAGCGACGATTCTCGCAGTTTCTTGTCGAATGCTGCTGCCTGCTCCCCCAGCGGCTCGCGCAGACGTCGATCGTCTAGCGTCGGCGCTGAAACGCGTGCTGCCCAGGAGCAAGCAAAGCACCGACAGCGCGCTGCATCCTCGTTTCGCAGCGAGGCTGGGGACAGCACTTGCAGCCATGGGTTCATCACTCCGCCATCCTTCTCCAAGCAGGAGCCTCTTGATACACTTGTCAGTACCGCGCCAGTCATGCTCGACTCCTTGCTGATTTATAATACAGGACTTTAGCTCCTTCTCCTTCTCCAATGTTTCGTCGCCAGCGCCGTCTCTCGGTTTCGACCCCTTGCTAATACCCATGTCGCCACTCGAGCTACCGCCGTACGATAACCAGCCCTCCTCGCCTGCCATATGCACGCCAGTAGAGCCCATGGACGTCTCCGCCTTCATCGCCAGTCATTGGCTACAATACGGAGACTGTGCGAACCCCTTCGGCGAGTGTCCCCCCGCCGAATACCCTGCACCCCCCTTCCCTTTCGCGTATCCCATGCCGACCTACGTCGACCCGACGTCCACATTCTGTCAACCCAACTTTAAAAACACCTCTTATGAACCCCAACAAGCATACCAAGCACAACTGGCGCAGCTCGAAGCTGACCTGGCTTCATTTACGGCGCAGTATTCGCTCTGACGCCTCCGCCGCTCCTTACAGCATCTGTATATAGTGTATTACCAGATTTTATCAGGTATGTATGTATCTCTCGCGGCGTGCGTGGGCTGCGCGGGATGTTTATATTGGCTGGCTGTTGTACTACTTGTATCACTAGGCCTGGACGCATACTCATCCATTCTCTCATACTCTTATGTTATTATTATGACGGTGCCTGGATAGATGGGCACGTCTTCTGTACACTAGTAACAAGGTTTTTGACCATGCGAGTGCACTCGGCGTATATACCGATTTGGGCACAAGGAGACCGGAGTGCTTACCAACCAACGTTTTCTTCGCGAACTTTCTCGTCGACTCTACGCGCCTCGTCGGCCTCTGTCAGCGCCCTCCCGACGTCTTAATCAGCGGCCCCGCCTTGATATAAAAGCACCATGTATTGCAGTACAGTAGTTGTAAAACACAAATTCACAAATGTTCACTCTCGCCTACAATCAAAGCCCTCGGGACCGCTACATCTCTGCACTTTCCCGCGTTCGAGAAGCGGAAATCGAATACAGCTCATATCTCGCCGAAAAGGCACGCACGCGAATCCGACAATTCGAAGCACAAGTGGCGTACGCTCTGGAGCAAGAGCGGCTCGAACAGAAACGAAGGGAAGAGCGAGCCAATGAACTTGGCAGGCACGTTCTGCATGCTGCAGTATTAGCTCTGCACGCGCGCAGTAGCTCACAGGTGGGTGTGTTCCGTCAGGCACGTTCCAGGACGGTGATTAACGAGAGAATGAATCAGAGACCACCTGCGCTAGAGCGAAAACAGCGAGTAGAGCCAAGACGTTCCCAGGATTCACATGCTCTCGCCGTAAGAGACGCATTGACGCATCGTCTGACCTCGGAGCACAATGTCGAGGTGCATGACACCATTCGGAGCATTCTTTCGCGTCTTCCTGAGGCGCAGTCCAACAAACGGGAGATCGCACTAGCAGCGGTGAAGAAGGTCAAGCGTAGGGCTCAGCAGTTGGTCTCGAAATTCGTGTTCCCACTCGAGCTCGATTTTGCTGGGAAAACTGCGCCGGCGCCTGCTGATCTACCTCACACACCACGTAATGCACCAGTTCGGGGCTACGCGCACGCTCTGAATGGGTTGCTGGTGCAGCTGGATGCAATCGAAAGCCGTGGGGACGCGGTCGTGCGAAGGCAACGAGCAAAGGTTGTGCGGGCAGTGGAGAGGGAGTTGGAGAGCCTCGATAAGATTGTCGAGGGGAGGTGGAAGTTGCAGGAGGGGAAGCCAAGAGCGAAAGTGCAGCCAGAGGCCGAGAAGGAGACCCGGGAAAATGGGAACGTAGAGCAGACGCCGGAAACGACCTCATCCTCCCAGACAGAGACGGCCAAAGGTTCGAAAAGCACGGTCCAAGCAGTAACTGTGCCAGACGAGGAAGACGCAGTCATCATTGAGGCGGAGAAGGAAGAGGCATGGTTTCAAGTAGAGTAAATACGTACAAACCAATGACCACACTTGTCGCGTTGAGCACCGGCGTCTCGCTCGAAATCAAGCTATCGTCCCCACCGACCACCGCGAGCAATGCGGAACACAAGTCCCTCGCAATTCTTCTGCATCCTTGGTCGCGTTTAGGCGGGCGGTACTCAGATCCGTGTGTGCTCCCGCAAGAGTCTGGCCTGCTCTGAATCAAGTCTAGAGTCCTGCATTCATTAACAACGCCGCTGCATGCCAAAGGATACCACGTACTGAGATACAACTCGCGGGGAGTCGGCCGTTCGACAGGGTGGGCATCCTTGACGGGCTCGAGTGAAGCCAACGACCTCGCAGCACTGGTCGAATGGGCACTTTCGGAGGTCGGCAATGTACGGAAAGTGGTTGTGCTGGTGAGATGAACGGCGGTGCTTAGCGGCAGCCCTGGCTGACGAGACACAGGGCTACTCATACGGCGCACTGATCGCTTCCCTGCAACCGATCCTCGAGGGGATTGAGACGGCCCACATACTCCTGTCGTATCCAATAGCGGTGCGAGGTTGGCTGACCCTATTCAATCACAAAAAGTATGAGGCGGCGCTGAGGAGTCTGCTGGGTAATCCGAAAGGGAATGTACTGGTGGTGTACGGAGATGGCGACGATTTCACTGCAGTGGAGACTTATCGCAGATGGAAGGACGCATTTTCAAGAGACTGCAAATTGGAGGTGGTCGAAGTGGCTGGAGCTACGCATTTTTGGAGAGACTCCGATGGTGTTGAGCTGGTGGGCATCGTAGAGAAGTGGTTGGCATAGAACGAGACACTTTGACTTGCAAGTCATCCACAACCGCGATTGTCGCGTGAGCACTGGATTCTCGCTCGAAATCAATGCGGAACGAAAACAAGAACAGGGCCGAGCGGAGTTTGAAAGAAACAGTCCGCACATTTCTTTCTCTTGCTCTACCTCATTCTGAATCAACTTCATTCCTTTCTTCCCTCAGGCGCTCCTCTATAAGAGCGACTCCCGGGTGCTGCAACATCCAGAACTGGACAACTTTGACAGAATACGTCCACGAACTCCATTTATCATCTATCAAGATGTCCTCCTTGTGCCACTATGGAACGGGACCAGACGTGGACGAAACCTTGCTCGCCCCGTTCGGAAGCAACAAAGCCGCACGGCATTTGATGTAACTCAGCACGGATCAATCGGCAACCCTCCACGGCTGTTCCAGCAATTCTCGAACAAGAAATGTACCGGCTCATTGACATCCAACTCGGAGCGCCTGCACAGAGAACAAGTCCTTTTGGCTTTGGCGGCGGATTTTCTTTTTGCGTTTATCTATTAGGACGGTTCTTTCCTCTCCTCCGACGATACCGCACCTCAACCTGTGCTATGCCACGCACCATAGACACTCTCCTCGAAGGCGAAGCTGCTCACGTCGAGAACGCTGGTCGCTAGTTGAAGAATCTCCGGCAACATCCTATTAGCAGACAAGAGATGCGGTTAACCTCGACGATCCTATTCACGGTGCGTCTTTACCTTCCGCCGTCTTGTATCTCATGATGTCGTTTAGATCAACATGAATCTTACCATGGTGGCCCAAGAAGACGTTGATAAGCAACAGTTGTTGCGCAGCGACACCGGTCTGGGGTCGTAAGTCAGCATCTCTCTCCCTCTCTCACCTTGCACCTTTTTCACACATTGTCTGGCTCGCGCGCAGCGAAGGCATGCTTCTTTTTGCTCTCTTCCAAGAAACACTTTCCTGACCCATTTTGCAGACTTTCTCGTCCTCACCTCCCTGCTGGTCGTTGTCGGAGTTCTGCTGCCCCGCAGAGCCCGTCCTCGGCTTTCCAGACATTCGCATACGACTTCTTTCCTCAGAAGCCCGAGGATGCATAAAACGCTGGACGAGGGGGTCATAGATGAAGAGGGTGAATTGTCAACGTTCGGCGAATGTGGGCGCGATTTTATCTTGTGCAGAGTTTGTCTTTTTACATGGAGGTTGACCGGCGTGAGCACAGTCATGTCAGTAAATAACACGAATTTACGACGATTTACGCGCCCAGCATCTTTCACTGCAACTCTCAGCCTGATTTGCAGTCTGACCGTCAAAATGATGAAGAACGCGGTCGTGGGAAAATCGACACGACGCGTTTGGTTCCAAACCACCACAACGACTGCCGCCGCATCCTCCCTTCCGTGACCCTTTCGTTATTGACCCACGCCATTATGGCCCAACACCAGCCCAAGGATGAGGAGATGGAGGAAGGAGGAGCTCGTAGCACGCGGTCCGTTTTTGCTGTCTCTTCCCCGCGAATAGCTCTTGACGCGTGTGCAGCTGTGAGCGATGCAGGGACAAGCACAGAAAGTGCGAGTTCAAGACTGACGCCGATTCCTGCGAGCGATGTTTAGATGGTGACCACGATTGTGTCGTCCCAGGTCGCAAGAAACGAAAGACCCCTCCGTCCGTTGCATCGCACACCACAACGACAAGTCTTGACCCAGAGGGCATGACCCGCGCCATTATGGCCCAGCACCCGGACTCTGTGGAGTCCGAGGGCGAGGAAAGTGAGACGGAAATGGAGGAGGGAGGAGCTAGTGCCAAACCGTCCGTTTTTGCCATCTGTTTCCCCGCGAATAGCTCTTGACGCGTGTACAGTCACATTCCTTGTCAGCGATGCAAGAAGTCCAAGATTAGGTGCGAGTTCAAGACCGAGACCGATCCCTGCAAGCGATGTTTCAATGGAGGCCACGATTGTGTCATCCCGGGTCGCAAGAAACAGCAGGGTGCACAGACCCCTCCGTGTGTTGCATAGCACGTTTGACTCGGTTATAAACTCATTCCCTCACAGAAAAGTACACCTTTTGAGCCAGATTCGCGAACAGGCAGCCGAGATTCAAAAGTTGATGACCCAGTTGGAAACAACTAATGCACGCCAACGTCCACTGGATACTTTGCCACTCACCCGTTCCTCCGGCCTTCGTTCTCTTGTCCTCACTCCAACCTCCGAAAGCACCTCCCATTTCTCGTCTGATGTAGCGGCTAGAAAGGGTCAGAGGGTAAAGAAGAGGACAGGAAAGGAAAGGGCACAGGCCGAGTCGGAGGATGATGAACCCGAGCCAAAGAGAGCGCCAAAGAGAAAGATTCAGCAGCAGGATGAAGTCGAGAACGAAGAGCCGGCCCCGACTAGGAAGCAGACTCTCAAGCGGAAGAGAGACCTGGACGACGTCCCAGAGGCCATGCAGCTCCCCGAGAAAAAGAAGTATCAGATGTCTGGCCCTCCGTCTTTCGATTACGCGCAGGGCGCTGTTCATTCCCCTGGCGCGCAGCTCCCCCAATATCAGATGTCTGCTCCTCCTCCGTCTTTCAGTTACACGCAGGGCGCCCTTCATTCCACTGCCAATGCCGCACCATGGTCCTTGACCACGCAGCTCCCCCAATATCAGATGTCTGCCCCTCCTCCGTCTTTCGATTACACGCAGGGCGCTGCTCGCTCCAGCGTCAGGGCCGTACCACGGTCCTCCCTCCCCGACCATGCTGCGCCCGTATTGTTACCTATTCCCGACCTTGCGACGTACGATTTGGGTGGGCACGAGCCACCGCAGATGTGGACATACGCATCTCCCTTTGCATCACAGTACGTCCCGGATCCCGACAATCCGCAGGAATGCATGTACCACCCGCCAGCCCCGTTTAGTTTCTAGGAGACTGCTCGCTTGTTCCTTTTATTCTGCTGCTCAGTGCGTATGCCAGTTGGATTTTAGTTGCTCGGACTGATTTTTATTAGACAATGCTGGACTGTATGAATTGACGAATGCTTTTTGACATCGAGACTGCTGCTTTTACTCTCCCATGCTTGATACTGCTTTTTTTGAACCTGACGCAAATGTATTATGTCCCAAGATACAGTAATAATATCATCCAAACTTGACATCGATTGCGACTGGGTGAGATGATTGAATGTGTTGGAAAGAGTGGATCTCTGCGATACCGTTCCTCGTAAATCGCGTGGCCGGATGCCAACTCTCCTGCGACAATCCATCCAGAAAGATGAGGAATCAGAGGATTTGACGATCGACATTGACGGTATCAGGTTCACATGGGATGTGCAGACGGGGATTTATTGGTGGATTGCGCGTTTTGGGAACCGGTGCCGACGACGGATGAACGCGAGCGGGTGAGGGTAGAGAAAAGCAGGTTTTCGACGAGGAGAAGTTGCCTTTGGTGGGGACACATCACCAGGAAGACGACGAAAAGCCTGGCCTGCTCTGATCAAGTCCAGAGATCTGCGTTCGTTGACAACGCCGCTGCACGCCAAAGGATACCGTCAACTCGCGGGGAGTAGGCCGTTCGTGGGCGTCCTGGACGGGATCGAATGGCGCATCGACGGCGCGCTGATCGCGTCCCTGCCACCGATCCTCGAGGGGATTGAAACGGCCCACAATCTCCTGTCGTATCCGCTAGCGGTGAGACGCTGGCTGACCCTATTCAATCACAAAAAATAGGAGGCGGCGCTGAACAGTTTTCTGGGTGGATGGCGACGATTTTTACTTCAGTGGAGAATTATCGGTTATGCAAGGATGTATTTTCAGGAGACTACAAGCTCAAAGTGGTCGAATTGGCGGGAGCAACGCATTTTTGGAGAGATTCGGATGGTGTTGAGCTGGTGGGCGTTGTAGAGGTGGTTGGCATAGAAATGCACATAGCGACCGACAATCGGCACGGAACACTTTGAGTCTCGCAGAAAAGCAATTCGCGCTCGTTCACGCGTTCCAAAGGCACCTGGAGTTGAAGAAGAAATTCCCTGGGCCCTCTGAGATTCCAGCCGCGTCGACCATACCTGTACGAGAGCGATAACATAGCGACGACGAGGCCTTTGATACGGCCATATTTCAAATATGATTCATTAGTATTCGCATAGTGTATGATACATACTTGCTATTCGACCGTTTTCCGAGTTATCCGAGGGTGTAGATGGTGGTCTATGGTATGAGGAGTCCACAAAATGGCCGGTCAAGTTTACTTACCGACCATCTGATCTGTCGGTGCACCACCAGTTTGACTTGTAACTACCACTACCGTCCGAACTGGGAGACCATTCGACTTGCAACTCCAATGTGAGTCATTATCTGGTACCCCACAACGCACGCTGACCGCGCAGGCCATTGCCCGATGAGAGACCGAGGCAGAGCGTTGCCAACCTGATTGGCCGTTTTGAGCAGCAGAAACCGAAACGGCAGTCGGAATCCATATCACCTCGGAGCACCAGCGTAGCCTCCAACATTACAGGAGACTCTGCCAAGGAGGAGCTCAAAGAGAGGCGTGAATGGCCTCCCAGGCAAAATACCCAGCTACCTCCCCCGATTGTCCCCTCTTCTTCATGGACACGGCGGGCATCTGAGCAACCATCGGAGCCCGTCGTACCACCAGTCATACATACTCAACCTTTCCCTTCCGAGCCCTCGATCGCCCACGATCCTGCAAGCCCTGCCACGCCAAAGCCTGCCACTCCCGTCCCAAAACCTTCTGCTGCCAAAACTCCTACGCCGAAATCACCCCCCAAACCAACTCCCATGAAGTCCCCACCTCCCTCTACCGGCCAGTCCACGACTGCAACTCGCAAGCCGGCTGCGAGACCGTCTGCAGCTGCGTTGGCACGCGAGGCAGCGCGTCCCAAGACCCCGTCGCGTCCAGTCAAGTCGACAAGCAGCAGCACTACACCAGCCAAGACCCGCCCAAAGACGCCGAGCTCAGGCCTCTTTGCTCCCACCGCCAGTTCACTTGCACGTGCGCGTGATGCCCAGGCCGCACCACCACCGGCAAAGAAGGTCGTTCTCAGCAGCGATGTTGCGGATCGCCTCAGCAAGCCCACTGCGGCCTCCAAGGCACGTATGGCTGCTGCTGCAGTGTCTCCAGCACGCGGCGCCAAGCCTGCTGCTCGAGGTGGTGCCGCCACTCGAGGTGCGCCAAAGGCCAAGGCCCCGTCTGCCTCGACGCGTGTCAAGAAGGCCGCGGGGCCTACGACTGCGGCCACCGCTGCTGCCGGTACAACAGTAGTGGCAGCAGCTGAGGTTTCGCACGAGAACGGTCACTCGGCGACCGATGTTTCGGAAGAGGCGCACGATGAGGAAGTGCACGATGGAGAGGAGGCTCATGAGGAGCAGCACGAGCATGAAGAGGAGCACGAGCACGAGGAGCACGAAGAAGAGCACCAACTTGAGGAGCACGTCCCCGAGGCGGAGCATGAGGAGCAGCATGAGGAGCAGCAGCATGAGGAGCAGCAGCACGAGGAGGAGCAGTATGAGGAGGAGCATGAACCTGAGCAGCACGAGGAGGAGCATGAACAGGATTACCATCCCGAGTCGCCGCAGGAGCACGACGATGTCGCGGTTAGCGATTCGGACCTCAGTGCAACCGTTGTCGCGTCCGATGTACAAACCGATGACACAGACAAGGGTCCCGGCGACAATCTTGAAGACATGGTCAACTTGCTCGAGTCGCAGCCGACAAAAGCACGCCCTCTCAGCATGGCAAGCATCCCCGATTTAGACGATTGAATAAATTTCACGACACGGCCAAAATGAACCCCTGGGCTTTTCATATGCTTTCCCCAATCACTGTATACTGATAAACGGTGTGTCTCTCTCTGGATCCTTCGTACTGCTTTCTCAACCCGAAACCAACAGCAATTTTTCTGTCTTGGATAACTGCCGCTGGCAATCTACACTCGCTTTACTTACTTACATACTCTGGATGCACTTTCTTCTTGAATACCCTAATAAACCTGCTACTGTCTCGAAAAGGCATCTACACCACCAAATTTGAGTACGTTACTTGGATGTCGCCGTGTCGGGTCCGCCATAGCCGAACATCCCCGTTGATGGCAAACACTGGCAAACATTGCGAATATAAACTGGGACCATTTTTAGCCGACCCTTTCTTCTCAACTTGCATCTGCACACCGCAACACCGTCCTAGAGCTACTGCAGTCCTAGAGCTCTCCTTGGTTCTCTAACCAACTTTATGTTCTCTAACCAACTCTGCAGCATCCACAACTCACACCGCGGCTCTAAGCACACCGCCGCAGGCGACCTCGCATCCCATTAAAATCTCGTACCCCCCTCTCGCAACTACTACTATCTTATATACACCATGGCCCCTACCACCAGCTCTGGTTCTACCACCCCCGAGTCCCTCGAATCCGTTCTCCCTGTCCATCCCACCGCTGTCCGCCGCCCGCACGCCATTGTCGTCCACTCGGAGAATACCTCCTACACCGACGACCACATCACGTCCAAGTTCGTCAACCGTGGTGCTAACGTGTCGGTCGTCAATGGGCAATACACTGTTACCCCTACGTCCCAGGCGTACGAGTTCCAGACCAAGAAGGCTGTCGCCAAGACTGGGTATGTTGCTCGTGTTTTCTTGTCCATCCAGCCCCTGATTCAACTGCAGGCTAATGATGATTGGTTTGGGAGGCAACAACGGTAGCACCCTCTGTGCGACCATCCTTGCCAACCGCCATAATATCATCTGGCACACAAAGTCTGGCGTTCAGCAGCCCAACTATATTGGCTCGCTCCTCCGCGCATCCACCGTCCGCATTGGCACTGACGGCGCCACCGGCCAGGATGTTCACGTCCCTATCTCCGATGTCCTCCCCATGGTCCACCCGAACGATCTCGTCCTCGGTGGCTGGGACATTTCCGGCCTGACCATGGACAAGGCCATGCAGCGCGCTCAGGTCTTGGACTATGACCTCCAGCGCCAGGTTGCTCCTCACATGGCTGCCCTCGGCCAGCCCCTCCCGTCGATCTACTACCCCGACTTCATTGCGGCCAACCAGGAGGCACGCGCGGACAACCTTATTCCTGGCGACGACAAGCAGGCTCATCTTGAGCACATCCGCGCCGACATGCGCAAGTTCAAGCAGGACAACGCGTTGGACCGCGCCGTTGTGTTCTGGACCGCCAACACTGAGCGTTACAGCGACATCATCCCCGGCGTGAACGACACCGCTGACAACTTGTTGGCCGCGATCAAGGCTTCGCACTCGGAGGTCTCCCCCTCGACGCTTTTTGCCGTTGCCGCTATTCTCGAGGGCGAGCCTTTCGTCAACGGTGCTCCCCAGAATACCTTTGTTCCCGGTGTCATTGAGCTCGCCGAGCGCCACCAGTCCTTCATCGGCGGTGATGACCTCAAGTCTGGGCAGACCAAACTCAAATCCGTCCTCGCGGAGTTCCTGGTCAACGCCGGTATCAAGCCTCTGTCCATTGCTTCGTACGTCCATCCATTCAGCTTCTTCATTTAACTCACCGCACAACAGGTACAACCATTTGGGGAACAACGATGGACACAACCTTTCCGCCGAGCGCCAGTTCAAGAGCAAGGAGATCAGCAAGAGCAGCGTCGTCGATGACATGGTCGACGCCAACAGACTGCTCTACAAGGCGCCCGAGGTTACCGCCAAGGGCACTGCTGCCGGCAAGGGCGAGCACCCTGACCACATTGTGCGCTTCGTTCTTCTTTCTTTCATTTCCGTCCGCTCAACGTAAGATTGCATCAGGTGGTTATCAAGTATGTCCCCGCTGTCGGCGACAGCAAGCGTGCCATCGACGAGTACTATTCCGAGATCTTCTGCGGTGGGCGTTCGACGATCAACATCTTCAACGAGTGCGAGGTGCGATTCTCTTCAGAGTTCCCCGAACCAGGAGCTGATGACTCGATAGGATTCCCTTCTCGCGACGCCGCTCATCCTCGACCTCGCCATCTTGACCGAGCTCCTCACTCGTATCAAGTACCGCTCCGCCTCGGCGGATGCCCAGAGCAAGGACTTTGCGCCGTTGTACCCGGTGCTGTCGCTCCTCTCGTACATGCTCAAGGCGCCGCTCGTCAAGCCGGGCACCGAGGTTGTCAACAGCCTTAACCGTCAGCGCAACGCGCTCGAGACCTTCCTCAAGGCGTGCATCGGGCTTGAGGGCGGCAGCGACCTGCTTCTCGAGACTCGCATTTGGTAGATGATTTTCAAAGGTTTCAACACCGCTCGTAGCATATTTTGTTGTCATTCAACTGGCCAATGAATATATCTTTTTGTTCCATGAATGTACATTGAATGTGTCCAAGAAAATTGTATGATACATCATAAGGTATCCAAGAAATGTTGGTATGATAAATACATTGTGCGTCGCGTGAACGTGAGTGCTTCACTCCACTCCATGGAAATCGTCCCAGAACTTGCCGACGTCCTCATCTCCCTCCTTCGACCATTTCGACGGCTTGATATCTTCTTCCTCTTCGTCCTCCCGCTTGCGTTTCCCTAGCAAACAAGCCCCACTGGCGGAGGGACCGCCAGAGCGGAGCTGGCCTTCGTCGTCGCTCAGAGGCTCCTTCTTGACCTGAGCACAGGCAGGAGCCGGGTTGCGGCGCGCGGTCGGTCGTGCCTTGATGATCTTGGGCTTGCGCGGTGGAAGGTCCAGAGTCGGGATCGGCGGCTGCCCAGGCAGTCGCTGCAAGACACATGAAAATTTACCAGCAATATAGCGAGAGGGAGACCAACCTCGAAGGTAAATTGGCACGTATGAAAACCTGACTTGCCGACGGCTCGAGTTGCCTGGTAAATGTGTATGTTAGCGTGCATCATTAGGAAAGGGAAAAGAAGACTCACCGAAGTGACCTTGTAAAGCCCGTCGTAGCGATAGCTGCACGTTCGGTCAGCTACGTAGACGAATTAGCATCAGATATGCTTGCCCTTTGCCAGGCGGCGCAAACCGCGAGCGGAATTTGGTCCCGCCGCGCACGACGCGGACTGGGACCCCGCTAAGTTGGGACAGCTGGAGGCTCTTGTTGCCTCCCGTCCACTCTTGGTCCCTCACCTGAGGACCGCTCCCTGCTTGCGTCTTCAAGACTGTGAGATGAATGCGCCCACAGTCGATTAACGAGACCAGACCTTCTTGCCCTTGGTGTTTTTGTCGGATCGTCCGCCTGGTTGGTTTTAGAGGCCATGAAACGGGAAGCAGCCGATACTACCTTCGCCGGTGTATACACTGCAGAAGAATTAGAGCTGCATGCGATCAAAAGTGGATACCTACAATGTGTCCCCTTTGTCGTTGTCATCTTCGTATCCTCCGGAGCTGCAAATCAAACTGAGCAGATTCAGATAAGCTATGAGATTCAAACGCACAGAACAACAGAAAACGCAGGGCCGTCTTTCTGTCCGTGTATACCCTTCCAGTTAGGCGCATGAACACCCTTTTCAGAGCATTCCTGACGGTTTACAAAGGTGGTTAGGACAGGAACGCCGGGAATATGATCGTGTGTATTTCTGGTAACTTTTGACCAAGGTATTCAGATAATTTCTTTTGAGAACGCACGGATCGATTCCCTCCTTGCGGACAAGTTTGGGCGCCTTGGGCCGCTGTGCGCGGCGGCCATGAGGGCCATGGCCCGATTCTGTGCCCTCGGCAGATTGCTCGGGAGCGACGGCTACATCGACGTCCATTGAAGAAAGAGGTATAACAAGCGTCAACAACGCGTGCGGTAATTACATAGTTTTCCAAATCGGGTTGCGCGTCCTCCCGGTAGGCTCATAAACCAGCCGGTCCCGTGCCCTGATGCCATCGCAACCTCAAACAATCACCGGGACCAGGTTATCTTGCTGTGGTTGTTTGAACTTTGGTGTGACGGCCGAGTGGACGTCGACTGGCAAGCGAGTCTATCCCCCCGGCACTAAGATCATAAGGGATCGATACTGTTGTGTAGTCTGAATTATAGGCGGGAGGGTCAGACGCAGTAGCAGTCAGCCGTTCCAAATTCCTCAGCCGTTCCTCCACTTCTAAATTCCGGTGCATGTCCCATCTCATCCCTGACATTGGAGGACTCCCGCTATCGGGTCGCGAAAGCAAGGGCACGTTGACGGGCGATAGGAATGGTTTCATCGCCTCGGACCCATCTTGCGGTTCGTGGGTGCCATCCCTCGACACCAATGAACGTCGCCAGCGGAAGATCAGGAGGAGTAACACGCTGACGAGTGCCAGACCGCCAACACCACCCACCACGCCGCCGATTAGTGCGCCAGTGTGGGATTTATGCGCTGTCGAGGGTTGTACACTCGAGGAGGCACTGAGAGTACAGCATGTGGCCAACAGAAAAGAAACAACATACGAAATGCTACTGGTGGAGCTGCTGGAACTAACAGCAAGTGTGCTGCTGGCACTCGTGCTGCTGCTACTCCCACTGGTTGAATCACTCTGCTCAACAGTAACATGAGCATAGTCGAATAATGCGGATCCTCCACCGGCGGAGCTGATGGTTATTGTGAACGTGACCGTGTGGGAGACGCTGGCGTCGAGATCTGTAGCCGAGAAAAACAAGGAGTTGTACGTGTATCCGGACCCCGCATAATAGTGGAAGCCCTCCATCGTAGGATTGCTCATGGCGAAAGAGACGTTGCCGGGATCTGTGACATCGATACCGTAGATATAGACCGCAGAACCTCAAGCAACGATGAGCTCAAGACTTAGACGAGTGTTCAGCACGGCCATACGGACCTTGGAAAGAAAAGGTCCCAGTCAGGAGGATAGGATTGGATAGGATTGACCCGTCGTGCCAAGTCGAATTGAACACCGAATTGGGATCCGGGCGGGTAAAACAGTTAGTGCAGGGTGCGGCGGGCGTTACTGCATGCCAATTGCCTTGGAAATTCCAATGTGTGCTGTTCGTGTCGTCGATGGTCAAGTTCACGGGGTCTGCGTGAGCCTTCCCGCCGAGGAAGCAAAACAAGAAGACGGCCAGGGCGACAAGAGGCATGAAAGTCGAGTGCAAGGCTAAGGCGCTTAGAAGCGGGGTTCCACCTGGCCAGTCACCAGACCAACGCGGGACGGTACCAGCTTCTGTCACTGCCCTTTCAACTCATCTCACGATGGAGAATTGGGAGTGTTCGGGACCACAACACCATAATGCATTCTCAGCATCACATCGTAGGCTAATCATACACTGTGTGTTCCCAGTCAGTCGGAGGTACCTGCAGAACGCGTATAACACACCATGAACAATACCTGCGCCAGGAGTCAATACGACGCGCGAAACCAGCCTGAACTCGACGCACCATAAAATAATGTCCACACCAAGATGAAAGTGGACGCGTTCTCCTGGCCAGGATTCATCAGCCCAGTCCATCCATCTGGTATGTATTTCGCTGGGCGCCCGCGGCAGTTGAGAGTGTGTATGCAGAGCGACGAGAAGAGCGTCGAGACGAGGAATAGCGCAAAGCCGGACCAATTTTGAAGACCGAGGATGCCTGCAGCGGCGCCGGCAAAACACGCAGCCAGGAACTTGACGGTCGTCAACGCCTGGGTCGTGAACATGACATTGGGAGGATATATGAGCTGCTGGGCAGCGACTTCAGCTGGAGTGGCCATAAAGGGTATGCGATCAAAAGGTGATGCTAAGGTACGTCGGGAAGTAGGTGGATTAGTCCCGAACTGATAGCGGGAATAAACGGCCGAAGGCGTCGCAGGTGTCAAGATAACAGCGGAAGCCAACTTAGTCCACGTCCCCGCCGCCACCGGGGTCTTGCAGGGTGTTCGGCAACGGACCAGAACACCTTCAAGCCAGTGCTCGTCCTCCGCTCTCTTCAGCGCCGTATCACTTGCTCTTGGCTTGCTCAACAGTTGTTCAACGGTCGTCGGTCACAAGTCTGTCGCTCGACGCTGACAACGGAGTCGGACCTGTAAATGCAATGAAGGACCTTCAGATTCTTCTGGCGACGGCGGCGACTGATACCGCGTCCATTTCAATTACATCTCGCTATTTGCACCCTGGAACCATCCTGGAGACAGTCCCTGGTCGCAACGCACAGTTGAAGGACGAGAGGCTAGAGCTATTCGGACGAGGCCAGCATAGAGTATCCCAAGGACGTTCTTTCATTTCAGAGTTCAGCCATGTACTCTGGCAGCATTGAAGGCTCGCAACAGCCCCTCCTACATTGGCCGACACGCATTGCGCGGAACCCACTAGCTGCAACCGGAGTCTGGCACCATTCAAAGTTTCCCCTTCCGCTCTTGGCCTCAGTTCTTCCAGCCCTCCTGTAGATCAAGACACTCGTTATCGTCAAGCACTTTCCGCCGAGCCTTTTCCCGTCATGGACTTCTGCAGATGCCACGGACGGGAACAATGAGGGTGCCGCGAAGATGCGAGCTGTGGCCCTTGCTGCGCAGCCCATGCCGTGGGGTCCCCCCTCAACCCAACCGGACGAGGAAGGCGCTGTGGTCTCGTCTCGTCGCTCGACTTCCATCAAGATGAGTTGGTCGCCTTCGGGCGGCTGCTGGAGCATGAGAAGTACCTCGGGTAACGGGAGAAGCCCGTCGTCGGCGGACGCGCGACGAGTGCGCTGAGATCATCCGGTGATGACGTCCTGGCTCCAAGAGGGGAAGGTGGGGGGAAGCGGGATAGAGGGGCGTACAGGGAGATGTGTGCCGCTAAGGCCAACCTCGTTGCGAATCTGATAAACTGGCATGTGTAGCAAGTTCAAAAGAATTGCATGTAATCTTCAAACGAACTCGTTCCGTATGCTTGGCATCGTCTGTGTCCGGGAGAAGTGAGTCCAAGTGCATCCCGCTTTCACTGAACAACTCTCACCTTGCTTCGCCGCCTCTCCATGTCCAGTGCAAACAATGTTGACGAATATCGGCATATACACACACGGTCCCAGTACAGACTACTTGCTACTCAAGTAAATGAAGATTCTTTACTGACATCGTCGCAGAAAGTCCCAACAAGCAGCGTATCCACATCCCAGCGCTCTACCCAATACTTAATGTTGAAACCCGCCAAGCGATCGCAGTGAGTCGGATGACTCGCACCCTGGCAATCTTACATGTTCCTCGTCTGCAGGTTTATCAGGATTCTGCCAACCCTTGTGAAAAGACGACTGGTTCAACTTGAGTGTTGAGGTTTTCTGCTGCCAATTTCACGTGGTTGGTTCTTCAATATGGAGGGTGGACGAAAATTCCCTTTTATCCGGCGCTGTCGGCAGCAGCGTTCGAAAGATACACGTATTGGGCCTCGAGGAGTGCCATTGGGGCCTGAAACGAGGTGCAGTAGTCTCTGGAATCGTCGCAACAAGGATCGACGTGAGGATTATCAGGATACGCATAGTCTGCGACGAGGAAGAAAAAGAGTTGTCGGCAGAGGTCTGTGGGTCGCGGAGGGTTTACTTTTAGGTGCAGAATGCAGAGCTCGGAAGAAACATTTTGGGGCGTAGTAGCAAATGCATCAAGGTCTGCCAGTATCCAGATGAGATTTGGGAACGGAGAGCATCCCCGCAGCACAGAGAAGGGTGAATTCTTGAATCAAAAGGCTGAATATCAACAACTGGAAGAAGCGTAGAATGGGAGACAGCAAAGATCGTCGGGCAACCCCATCCAGTCAGTGTTCGTCGCCGGCTCCAAAATCAACGGATACTGGATGGTGTGGAATGAGCCGTCAATGGCAAGCCAGAAGACTGCGATTCGATTTTGCGAGTGCTTACAGCAGGGCCAGGATAGGCATAATTCCCGCTATGAATATAGTGGGTTTTTGTGGTACAGTGACCCTAAAAAACACTACTTTCGAAAATTGGCGGGGTGATGCATTTTCTTATGTCAGCTTACTACCATCTGATTGATCCACTGATTCATTTGACTCCTTTCGATCGAGGTTGCCACCCTCTCCAAACCCTCTTTTCCCTCTCTCCTACATATTCGCTCCTGCCTATTTATCCAGTTCTCTCCTTACTCTTCCGAATGCTACTTCTTCCTGGTGTCTTCCGTTGGGTTTGTCACGTCCCAATTCCATCGCTTCCAGATTCTTCCCTGGAGTTCCGTGGACTGTCCGACTGTCAAGGCAGGGCTGTTTCATGCCGGGCCGACTTGACGACTTGGCTGTTCTTTGCTGCTGCTGCAAGGGGCTACGTGCTGCGTCCACACACCTCGATATGAACATCCCCAACGTGGGTGACATTCACGGCGCCGCCTCCAGCCTGAGGTCCCGCCGCGCTGTTTGCGGGCCTCTGCATCATTGCTCTCAAGGTATACAAGTTCAACGCCCATAAAACATAAAACCAAGAAAGACCTTCTGCTAGAAACCTGCGCTTCAGACACCGACCAGCCTCCGCCGTCCGGCAACTCCAGATCCTCGTGTTCCCTGTCCGAGCCCCGCTGAGAGGACCTGGAGCATGAACATAATGTCCGTATCCCCCATCAAGGGTTTGCCACTTTGTCTCCTGGTCGGAGGTCCGGAGCGCAATCGGCGAGGTTGGCGAAAAGCCGCAACACCAAAATAGTGAGGTACTCGCGCAAGGACACATGGTAAGCTGAATTCCGCATTGGGGATGCTAACGAAATCAACGGATAAGTTACGGACGCGATTCAGATGAAGAACTGTGTTGCAGCTGCAAGGAGGCACTGATTCGGTCCGGGGAAGACCATGATGACGGCGCTTTGGGACTATGCAGAGGCATCTTCGCAGCCAGGGTGTTCGCAAGATCTGTTGGACAAGTCTGCCAAAAGCGCTCGCCATTGCACTATTTGCCACATAGCTCCTGAGTGGAGCGAAGCAGGAGGCCTAATGCGAACTGGTCGGCGCGTGCGCGTCGAGCAGTGAAGCTTTAGGCCGACCCCAGTCATATATACATAATAAGTAAATCTCGATGCTCTTGTCGTAGTACCTTTGGTTCTATTTTTCACGCCGCTCGGAATACCAATAGTGGGGGAAAAAAAAATCAAGCTACAGTAAGTATCTAAAGTAAGTAGCCGCGAGACCTGCCAATGTGACATAGCGGGCACTGCCGCGAAGCGGGCTACACAAATCATCTAGTATTGTCGCGACTCGCCGAAGTTGAACTTGACCGGGTGGCGTCGGAGTCGACAGTGAAACTGTGAATGCCAGTGAGAGTGAGGAGCGCGCCTTGACGCACAAAGTGGGGACCCAGACAGTCGAGAAGCGGGAGGACGGAGTAGGGTGGCGGCGGCAGTGGACGCCACTGCCATTACGTCTTATCAGTTGGGGACTAATCCACCCTGTACCGAAGGTACGTCTTCGGTTGCCCCACGTGATCCGCTCAATAAGGACATAAATGATTCCTCGAGGTTTTGAGCACTCCTCAAAGATTTATGGGAAATCGGCCACAATAGAACATATCTAAATCCCTTGAAGAGGGTTATGAATTTTTCCGGGAATTCTGGGTCTAAACTGAAGGAGGAGTTCCCAAAACACTGATCAATCACCATAGGCTAATGGGAACTAGTCCCTCAGATTTGCCCCATAAATGGGGAAGAAAATTGTGGAGGTAGCTATTGCCCCAATGCACAGGACCCTTGAAGCCGATTTTCCATTTTGTGTTGTGAAATGCTCAAAAGCAGGCAAAAATGTGCGAGGCGATGTATTGCGTCTACCTTAACAACTCTTTCTATAAGTACTTGTTCAACTCGTTAATATATTCCGCCACTTGTCTCCCCCAACTTCGCCCAGAACCCTTTCTACCTCGGCCTGCTCGAGGCTCAGCATCACCTTCTTCTCCAAATCTGTCTTGCGCAATACAGCCGCTCCACTCTCGACAATCAACGCATGCGACGCTACAAGCGAGTCGCGGACAATCCCCAATTCATTATGTGTTGGCACCCGCAACTCATGGACAGTCGGGTCCTCGAGGACTTTGACGTAGGTCCCATGCTGGTAGACTACCTGTAACTTTTGTGAACATGCAACGGTGGCACAGAATGAGCATGTCGAACCTCGCCCCACTTGATCTCGTCCACACCCTCGCGTTTGATGCATTTAATGAGCGAAGCCAGCATCATGCGTTCGTGAAAGCTGCACTGGCGCAGATACGCCGCCGTCGGGCTGTTTTGCATCTGTTTCGTCACCTCGGTCACATCGCGGACCGTGGCCATCCGCCGCTCCGAGTGCGCCAGTTCCACGGCTCGCCTGCAAATATCGAGAATGCGACGTGCGTCGCCGCTCACGCTGCTGACTCGTTTGGACGTGAGCTTGAGTGCATCGGCATGCAGCACATCCGGAGCATCTGCCGGCTGTCCCTCCTTGGCACTTGCAAGTCGTGCTTCGACAATTTCTTGCAGCTGCTCTGCCCTGTAAGGCTGGAAGTTGATGCGTGTCATGCCTAGAATTTGTGAGACAATACACCAAGTCATACGAACACTAGGCCTACCCAGACGGCTGCGTACACGACCTGTCATGGCGCGCTCCGGAAGATCCATGGTATTCGCCACAGCGAGAACGACGAGCTTGCTTCCTGCCAGTGTGGGCCAATTGAAGAAATTATATACAACGTCTTGCTTGGCCGTCATGAGTTGATCAAGTTCGTCCATCAAGACGACGCTGGGCAGGAATCAGACGAAGACGGAGGACAGATGCACGAGACACACCAGGCATGGCCACCGGGACCTCGCGCACCACCGCCACTGAAATGAGCCGTCAGCGCCTTCAAACTCTCCTTGGATCCAATGTTTAGATGCCCATCCTTTGCGACATTGTGCCCTGATACTGCTTCCCACAAGAGACTATAAGCCGCGGCGGGTTCTGGTATCCGCAGACCGTTAATTTCCACGTATGTGAACGGATTCGTTTCCTACGGCTGTTGAGTCGATAAACCATGGAAAATGGCACCACACACATTGCACTCTGCCATGCGTTTGAGCTCCCGTACCACTGCATGCACCGTAGCCGTCTTGCCAGTGCCGGGAACACCGGAGATATCTAGTCGCACTTCAGTTGGAATTCTTGAGATTTAAAAATTGACGTACACACGCAACCACCGCTGCCCTCTTCAAGCAAATCGCCCACCGAGTTGAGAACCTTTTCGAATTCTACCTCGCGACAAGGCAAGGCATCCGGCCTACTCCCGACATGCAGCACGTGCATTGCTCTCAACCATGGGTCCTGAGGTAAATGGGCCAACGAGTCGAAAGCAAGGTTCGTGTTCTTGGATCGAACAGCAAGCCTCGCTCGCTTTCGAGGGGAGGCGGAGCCTGCGGCCTTGGATCTTCGTTTGAGGGCGGCCTTGGAGTGTGGGGTTGGATGCGCAATATTACGCCCGCGTTTCCTAGACTTGGAAGGTGTTTTGGGCTCGTCGATATCACTGTCCACCAACGATTCGGGGTCCGAGGAAGAGTCGCTCGCGTCATCGAAGGTGGGGAGATGGTCGTCGTCGTCGCCGTCACCATCAGAGTCCGAGGACGTATAGGCATCCTCTCTGGACTCGGCGCGTTTGGATTTGGGCTGTACACGTTTGGATTTGGGCTGTACGCGTTTTTGCTTTTTCCGGGGCGGTTGGTGGTCTTCCCCGTTGAGGTTCCAGCAGTCTCCCGAGCCCCAAGGGTCATCCCTTTCACCAAGTGCTCCGTCGCGGAAGGAATTCCAGTTGATCTCGTAATATAGGCCGCGCAGTGAGTTGATGGCTGTATTGCAGTAGAATGGACCGATGGATTTCACGTCGTCGGCATAAACCCAGCGCTTATTGGAAGCCTTGGTGGATTTGGGAGGGGGCGGGTCCTCGGACACAACACAGGTGCAGCGGATGGAAGAGGTCCTGATCACCTCGTCGGAGGCGAGCGAGTAGTATATTTCGTTCTGTGCCATTTCAACTCGCGCGTCGTACTAGAAAGGCGGACACACACCTCAAGATGCTCGCGCTTGACGCGAATTGCAGCAAGCTCAGTCGGCCTTAGGAACCAGTGGACACGAGCCCACTTTTCACGCGCCTCTTGGTCCTCGTCCTCGTCGTCGTCTGGAACGAGCTCCCACATCGCAACGATGACGGCGATACTGAGCTTCGTATCGCGTCTGTAGCCAGATTCCGTCTCGACTGCCACCGTGTCACCCACAGAGAAAAGGGGGGACTTTCCGGCGCGTTCGCTCCTCCGAAACGCGTCGTGAAAGACGGTCATGTAGCCCTCCACTTTATCCTGGTCTTCAGAGGTTGGCAGATCGAGATTGGGTATAGTGGGGCGTTCGTGTGCAATGGGGCTATCCCATGTCTCGCTGGCAGCGTCTTTGCTGGAGGCTACGGCGATGGGCTGCCCTCTGCGCGAACGGCGGGTGGGTGTTTTGTTCATGAGTGTGTCACACGTGACAGACGCGTCTCTGTCTTTTCTCGCCTTCTCCCTCTGAGAACTCACAGAAACTTGACCGCTGATTTGGCTTCGCCACGCCGCGCTTCAGGTTCAAATCCAAGTCCTCCAAGTGGACAAATTCAAGACAAATTTGTAAATGAGCTGAAACAAGTTGACAACAGTGGCAACATTCTCCGTCAGGCCGCTCCCCACATTAGAAGAGGTCGATTTCGAGCAAGAAGGAACGGCTGTATATCAGCTCGTCCTTGAAGCAGAGGAGGTTGCGAGACAGAACACAAGTGGTGCCAAGTACAACGACGACCTCACCGCCGCTCGAGTACTCGGATTCTTGCTTTGCGATCTTTGGACTCACAGAAAGGGCTCGTTGGGACGCACTCCATTTGAGGAGCTTCTGAAGCAGCTGGAGCAGTGCCTGGATGGCTCGGAAGAGGACAAGGCGCGACATGACAAGATCTATGCTACTGGGCGGCTCTACCGTGACCAACTGCTGCGCGTCTGTAAGCCGTATCTCGTCTTGCTCCAAGTGCCACCATTCAGTCGGTTCCTAGTTCGTTCCAACACAGAAGGAGGTATACCGGAGAGCGGCAGACATGACACGGCCTTCGCCGAAAGGCGAGCCAGAGTCATTGAAGACATGAACAACATTCCCAAGACATCTCCCGATGCAAAAAGAAGGTAACCGCCTGCATACTCGTTGACAATCGACGGCTTACCCCCCCATCTTCAGGCCCTTGTACGAGACGGCTACAAGTGCATGCTCACTGGCAGTTACGATACAACGTGCATCGCGTCCCCTGAATTGACTCGCAAACGTAGAGCAGAAGAAGCCGGGCTCAAGCCTGCTGAATGTGCACATATCTTTTCAGAGTCTGCCCAAGACGGGAATGCAAATAAAGTGAGTTTTCAATTTCTACCCATGCTCGTTGACTTGACATTTGCCAGGTTGAATATGCAGCTACTGCAATCACATTTCTGGAGCTTTTTCGAGCCACAGACAAAGTGAAGAACCTTTACGGTGGGAACCTCCACCAAATGTACAACGTCTTGACGCTTTGCGATTTCCTGCATACGGAATTCGATCTGATGCGCTTTTGGTTTGAAGAGGTGAAAGATGTAGTAAGTACATAATCTGTGACTGCGTTGCATTTGGCTTATAAGCAATTTTCCAGGAAAATACATATACGATCCACGCCAGTTATGACGACTTCTTCACGGCCAACCAGCCACCTCTCCAGCCCGTGTGACCTTCAAGGTTGACCCCGCTGCTGTGGCGGAATGTGAAGCAAAGGGCCAGCCCATTCCTGCGCTTCCATCCCGGCAGCTGCTGGCGATACGAGCCGCGTGCTCCCGTGTGGTCCATATGTCTGGTGCCGCGGAGCAGTACGACTAGACTCTGCGGGACTTGGAGGAAACGAATGTCATGGACGAGGATGGGGGTACATCCGGTTGAACATGGCAATGCGTAGATAGTTTGAAATCACGTTACGTCACTACGCGTCAATGTCTTCCATCTCGCTCTGTCTAGCTTGCTCGTCTTCTCTCCCTCCCAAAGCCTCTGAATCCGAAATTTTCATCACAGCATGCTGCAATCAACCCATTTGCCCTAACTGCATCATAGGCAATCCACGACTTGCCCGCTATAACCCGTGCTTATCTTGCCTCGGCGGTGTCGGTGTTGTCGCCGCATCCAAGGCAGGCCCTTCCGGGAACATGGATGGTAGCATAAGGGATCAGGACGTCTTCTCACTTGGGGACGATGAGGACGACGACGCCTCGGAGGAAGATGAAGCTGCTGCTGAAAATGCCCCTCCTGAGGCAGTTGAACCCAG
>JARKIF010000215.1:0-49783 GCA_029378245.1 Roridomyces roridus | reverse complement strand
AAGGAGCATGGACGGATTCACCTGGTGCGTCTACGTTCGACTTTTCACACACTCAGTGGGTTCACAACCATTCGCAGAGGAATTCGTAGCAGCAGGCGATTTCCTCACCTACAAGTTCGGCGTCTGGAGCTGGTCAGTGGCGCCTATCGAACCGAGTCTATGGCACTCATCCTATTCCAGGGAAGCAGGCGACCCTGCTCGAGCGAAAGACTACCTCCCTGCTGACAAGCAATATCTCCTCACCCGCGGTGTCCCGTGCCTCCGGCGGGCGACCTCGCTTGCCTACACTGACGCAGACGAGGACGGTGAACGGCTTCTCAGCTTTGGCGACTCGACAGGTGCTGACGAATGGGTCGAGACGCACTCGGGGCGCAAGTCCAACCTGGACTCTGCTAATCCAGGGACGATCGACGATATTCCTGACTTGGACGGTGCTCCCGAGGAGTCCCTCGCTCAGGGCGTCAGCGGCATGTCTCTCAGCGGTGGCGGCGCTGCAGACGTGACGCCCGATCTGGACGATATACCTGATATGGAGGAGGAGGGGCTGGAAGAGGAGGATGAGGCTACAGCGCCGAAAGCCACGCCGGGCGTTATAGATGCCAGGTATGTTCTCCCATCCACACCCTTCATCTCTCATATTCCTCTGTGCAGCCAAATCGAAATTCCCACCGGGAACCTTCTCCAAGTGCGGACGTACGATGTTATGATAACTTGGGACAAGTTGTACCAAACTCCCCGTATCTGGCTGATCGGTTACGATGAGGTGCGCGTCTCTATATTCCCTTCTTGAACTTTCCTGACGACCCTCCAGAACGGCACTCCTCTGACGCCCCCACAAATCTTCCAAGACGTGTCCGCCGACCACGCCTTCAAGACCGTCACAATCGAAGCCTTCCCATTCTGCAACCCTCCAGGCCGCCTCCGTGCACCCCTGCAAGCACGCGAGCGTCATGAAAAAGGTCATCGAGCGCATGAACAACAGCGTCGTCGAGGAACAGCTCGCCCAGCGATCTTCCTCTGGCAAGGACAGCAGCAGCGGCAAAAAGAAGTGGTTCAGCCGTAAAGCCAGCGGGAACGGCAAAGAGACAAGGGCGCTGGGGAGGAGGAGGAGATTGAAGGGATGCGCGTCGACTTTTATCTGGTCGTATTCCTCAAGTTCATCGCCTCCATCGTGCCGACCATCGAGGTCGATTCGACGACGTCGTTCTGAGCTCGTCGTCTCATATACCCAGCGAAGCAATGTATCTGTACTTACGAGGAACTGATCTTAGAAGAATCATGCAATTTTTTCACACCGAAGACGCAATGGATTGAGCCCAAAGTAAAGGAAAGCAAATCAAGCAGAAACCTCCTTGGATTTCTTATGTTTTTTCTCCTTCCTCTTCTCCTCGTCTTCACCCGCCTTCTTGTCCTTCTTCCGCTTCTTCTCGCCCGACTCTGATATTGACGGTGCGGGGTCAATCTCCATCGTGCTCTCCCCTCCTCGTGTTTCTTCCCTATCGTCGGAGGGTCAACGTCAACCTCCATGGCCTCGGCCGGAGGCTCCTCCTTGTCCTTCTTCCCGCTCTTGTCCTTTTTCTCCTTCTTCTTCTTCTCCACCGGCGCAGAGTCCCCGTTCTCCTGCGCGGCATCTTCAGCCGCCGCCGCCTTCTTCGCCTTCTTCTCCCCCTTCTCCTTTTTCCGCTTCTTCTCAATCGGCTCGGTCTCGACAGACACGGGTTCCTCTACGTCCGTGCGTTTGCGCTTTTTCTCTGTCCCGTCGGAAGCAGCCGACTCCTCTGTTGCTGGTGCAGGGTCTTCAGTCGTATTGGCGAGCTTTTCAGCTTGCTTTTGCGATTTTTTGAGTTCCTTGGCTTCTGCGCGCAGCTCTTTGCGCGTTTTAGTGCCATCGGGCGGCGGGGTGGTGGATGGCTGAGACGAGATGAGAATAGCGACCAAGTGAAGAGCACGACGTACCTGTTCTGCAGCCTTTTTCTTTTCCTTCTCCTTCTCCAACTTTTTCGTTTCCTTCTCCAACCTCTTCATCTCCTTCTCCAACCTTGTCTTTTCCTTCTTCTCTTTTCTCTCCTTGAGCTTCTTCTCCCTTTTCTCGTCCGTTTCGGCTGGTGGGGGTCAGTTTTTTCGGCGGGTTGACGGCCGGTTCGACGGGAGCAGGAGTAGGGGTAACGGCTGGTGCTGGCGGCGGTGGTGGTATAGGCGACGTCCTGGTAGGCGTCCCTAACGGTGTATCGTTCGCACCAGTAGCAGATGAACGAGACGAACCCCAACCGCCTCCTCGTCCTCCCCGACCACCACGCACCACCACGTCCCCAGGCACCTCGCGCTGCAGGCGGTGGTGGCTGGGACTGTTCCTGAGGCGGATACGTACTCTTTCCTGCCTTGACGCTACATCAAACTAACCCCACGCTTAAAAATGTCGAGGACATACAGCAGCGCCAGTTTTAGGTCCCTTGTAGACGCTCTTTTCGTATTTTTCGGCCTCGCTGATGCAAGAGGTGTGGGACTTGAACTCTGCCGGTGAGTTGAAGGTTTTTGAGCAGTCGATGCAGTCAAAGCCCGAGTAGCAGCGGTTGTAGTGTTGGTCGAGTTTTGGTTTTTTTACAGTGTCCTGGCAGGCGTGGCATCTAGGAAGAAGAGGAGGAGTGAGACGCTCGCGTTTGAGGGAGCTGCAGGAGAGACGGACTGGAAGGAGACCATTCTCGCGTGAAGAAAAGATTTTCGATCGGCTTTGTCAGCAATCTTGACGGACTTGTCTCCGACTCTCGACTTTCGAGAGCAAATTACATTGCAGAGCAGGGAGAATATATGTTCCCAATTTAACAACTTCGAGAGCAAATTACATTCCAGTGAAAAATACAGCAGAGAATACAGAAACGCAGCACTTCATAAGGATCCCAATTTAACAACCCAAGTCTCTGGGCAATCTTCCGCGCCCGGCAACAATCGCAACTCCTGGAAGCCGTCGACCTTCTCCAGCCCTTTGAACAGGGTCTGCGCACCCAGCCAGTCTATCCGCTTCAGCCTAGAGTCAGCATCCCCAGCGTCGACGCGCCGCTTTGTGGCCTTTTCGATGGCCTCCCGGTACTTTCTATCCTTGTCGTTGACTAGGATGCCCCACTCCGAGTCGGCTATGTGCTGCTGGAGCTGTAACACTGGTGTGAGACTGGAACAGAGTCAAACAAGAGGGAGGGTCACGCACAGCGGCATAAAGGGCGTCCCATATCGCCTCCACCGTGACCGGTGTATTGGACATGACGTCGATCGACCACGGGAAGGACTTTGATATGAGGGCGAATGTGCACCGCCGAGCTCGAAGTAGCGTAGAGGTTGCGGATGGGCATGTACGTCGCCGGAGCGATCTCGTTCCGTGCTTTTTTTCTGACGTCGTACTTCATCGGGTTCGCGTCCGCTGCTTGATCGGGTTCAGGCCGGGGTATTTGTTGGAGAGGTATCCTGGTGTGCATTAATTGATTAGTACAGTCAGTGAGAGACGATTGAGTTGGCTGCGCGCACCAGCATTAGGCGGAGGGACCCATCCGGCCTGACCCCAGAAGCCAGGGAACCCTCCCGGCGGCCCGGGCTGGGCGAACGCGTTTGCAGGGTGCGGTTGCTGGTAGTACGCAGGCGGCTGCCAATGGATTTCCCCACATAATCGAGCTGAATGGATGTGAGAGGCAAAGTCAAGCCAGGGCGCTTATTCTGAGATATATACAGTCCGCGTGTGAGTCAGATGGAGTTGCACGAAAGCTGTTGGCGATAAGAAATCTGATTGCAAGGGGATGCTGTATGAGCGCCAAATGAGCGCTGTACACGGTTCGCCGGCGGCGCTTAGGTGGCGCGAGGAAGCAGGAAATCCAAGCAGTGGCAGAATTGAAGGACGGATGAAGTTGGGATGAAGGAGAGCATGTTGCTGACCGCACCGGATCAAAAAACGCTCGCACTGCCGTCATCGTTCCTTTCGGTGCCGCCGCGTAACTTTTTGGAGAGAAAACCCACTGCTCACCTTACTGTGCCTACCAAACAAGTCCTCCAATGTTGGGCCGACCCTGAAGCTGTCCCCGAACGCAAGTCCCTGTCAGTCAGAGCCACTCCCATTTTTCTGCTTTGGGTCTTCCGTCAATCTTCCGCAACCAATCCGCAACTCTTCCGACGCTTCATGCTCTCTTTCCTGGGACTACTCGGAAGGAAAATCAAAGCATTTTATAGCGGCAAGTGAAAGCAAATATCACAACAGAGCAAATTGGCCTCAATTTAAAGAAACGGAATCAGCTTTCCATCCGAAATCCTGGCTGCAAATCAGACGTTATGGCCCGGGAGATGAGGTTCGATTTGGGTCACTCACCGCGGTGTGGGACCTCCTTTGCTCTCCTCCTCCTTCCTTCCTTCGTCCCCTCTGACTTCATTCCCGGAGTCGGTTCCCGGGACCCTGAGCCAGCTGCTCATGAGTTTAAACAAGTCGCCAAGGGACCATCTGCACCAGCGACGGTGTTTGAGCCCTATGATGGTAACAACGTCGTTCCAAACTAGGACGATGACCACGGAAGCGAGGGTCTTCAATCCCGCAATGATACTGAAATCGAAGCCAGGATCAGGGGCGGCTAGTGCACAAACGGTGGTCAGTCGACCGACATCCAAGGCAACCGATGAAAGAACCTACTGAGTGCGAAGAACAAGGCAATCATGCCGACAGGCTCGATCCATACCGGCGCGATCTGACTGTCAGCCAACGCGGTGACTGCCATGGTCGCGAGGGCCACCAAGAACAAAACTGCGTCGACCACGACGAGGAGCCCTATGTCGTGGACAAAGTGGCGGGCGGCGGCTGTGCCAATGATGAAGGGGACGGAAGTGAGGATTTTGGCGTGGGGAACGACCCTACGGAGGGTAGAATGGTGGGGGCGGGTTTCGTCTTGCATGGTTTGAGAGAAGTCGGTTTAGGGGCTTTCCCATCTGTGCAAATCTTATGTAACGCGGGGTGGTGACCGGCGATTTCGGATAGTGATTCTGAACGGAATCCAACCCCGATGACTCTGACCACTGCACTCCGGCATCGGAGGTAGTCGGTAGAAGCAAGTTCGTGAGTTGGAGAAGAAGAATTTCAAACACCGCACTTTGTCAGAAATTGACGTGCTTTGAGGCTCAAAGAAAGTCACAAGTCAGCAGCAGAGACCGAGTATTGTTACTTGTACAATATAGATTCTGAACGGAAAAGAAAAACGCATTGTCCGCAAAGAGTACTAGCCCAGAATCCAACGTGTTCCTTAATCAAGGCAAGGGCTTCCCGTCCCTGCCGAGGACTCACGAAGAACCGTATCAACAATCGAAGAACAATAAACTGACAGAGCAACTCACGCCGATACAGAGTCCACCCTTGCCGGTCGCCTTTGCTGCCAAAAACTATGGCGAACGTCGAAAAGATCGTCTGTAGATTTGTAACTTGTAAGTCACAACGCGTACCAGCCAACCGAACTCACTGAGATAGCAAGCAACCCGAAGCAGGCGAAATTAATATCATAGTCTGTCAAAATCAAGTCAAACTTCCCCTGATGAAGCCTTCGAGGAGGAATGCCTCACCCAGCCGAATACCTGGGACAAACGAGTCTAAGTATCGAGGCACTCACGGTGCTTATAAGTTGGGTACACCGCACCTATCGTAGTCGGAACCGCAGGTAATGCTTGTCTTAGCTGCGTGAAGGCAAAGGTGGTCGCAATCGGCAACACGAGGACCTCATTGGAGTGCTTCTTTCCCCACAGCCAAAAGTCCAGACTGATTACAAACAGAATGACTGCAACGAGGGCTAAACGCGACTTGAATTGAACAGGCGACTCTCTGGTTGAATAAGGACAGACCAACCTGTACAGATAGAGACCAGGAGAACGTATATCTTCAAAGAAAAGCTTCGTTCCAGGGTGATGCTTCGAACGTAGTTGAGATCCGAGTGAGCTGAGAGTTTCTGAGTTCCCACTCGCAAACCACTGCATTGAAACCGGTTAGATCTTTCGCTGGTGGACAGAAGAGATAGAGTAACGAACGGCACCAGTGGGCCGATCACGATTCGTGGTCGGAGGGTATGATTCGTCATAGAGCTGTCCCTCGCCGATATATTTACCAACGCGTGATACCTGCGACGAGTCAACCTTCTAACAACAGCCATCAAAACGAATGCCTACTCGTCGAATGGATAGTTGATCGCAGTGGAGATCACCGTGTTGTCTGTGCTGCCCGGAGGGACTTGTAGATTGATTATCCACGGTATTAACCTCATATCGCTTTGGAAAAGAGGAAGGTCCTCGTAATACAGCGGCGGGGTAGCTTCGAAGTTGCAAAACGCAACGACGTCGAGCAGAAATACAGGGTCCCCGGGATTTGTGTTGGAAGTGTTTGTCGGCGTAGGCCCCGGAGCCAGAGTTCTAAGCGTCGTTAATATTGGTTTCTAGTGGTGAAGGGACCATTTATCACGGATCGAGGAATATTTCAACGATATCCCCGGCAGCGGCGCGGCATGATTTGTTGTTGCATCGACCGTAGTCCAGAGGGGTCCATAACAGTGAAAGGGTAAGTTGGTCCAAATCCACCGCGATCACGTTGGTAAGGAGTGTTATCTGACTTGCTCTGATTCCAGTCACAACTTCACTCGTAAGAACAGCACTCACAACATCGCAGTCCGTCACCGCAACATCCAAGACAAAATCATCCCCAATAAGGTCGAAGTTGCCCAAGTCCGGAACGAGTAGAAATATCCAGACGAAGAAGAAACCAGCTATGATCCCGCCGTTTATCACAACGTACAATGCGAAGCGCTTGATTTTTCTGAGGTTCATGAGTGGGTGGGCAGTTTGTAAGAGCGAGCCGCACGAGTCCGCTTTTATATGTACACCGCACATCTGCGGCTCCAATTTAGGACTTTACACCTTCTTTCGTTCCTTCAGTGCTTGTCGAGTCACTCCACACCGTCTTGGAGCTTCAGATGCGACGATTCTTTACCGTCCCTGTCGAAAGTATGTACTTGCACGACCTGGAGGTCCGAGTCGAGGGAATTTGAGAAATCAGCTGGCTTCCACCATGAGAAAACGCACGACGAAGTTGACCTGATTTCTACTATGCATTGCGCATCAGAGCTAGTCATCCACGGATGCTGTCTGCGGCGGAGGTCACTGCATTCCGCGGTTCGGCGTTGCTACCAATTGAATTCGGCTTTGAGCCGTTAACAAGTCTGGATTCAGTCCAGCTCGGTGCAGTAAGAACTCCGATACTGATGCTGTATGAGGGCTATACATATTCGGCGGCGGCGCGAGGAGACAAGATCAGAGTCGGCGTAGTAAGCTCGGAAGGGCCCAAGGAACTTGGAAACGAAACATAAATGAGAGAGCATGACGGACCACGGTGACTCGGTACATAGAGCGGATCAAGATTCGAAGGCGAGCACTGAGAGGCTCGCAAGCTGAAGAGTCGAACGCAACATATCGTCAGACATTGACGTCCTTTGAGACTCGAAGCAGGTGGCAAGTCAGCAGCAGACCGATTATTGCTGGTCTTCCAGTACTAGTGTGAGGAGGAAGAGGAGTTCATCGGAATCCGGATGCAGTGGTGGTTGAGTGGTGGTGAAGGTCAAACGCCGTCAGGTGATCAAGATGACTTTGATCTGATGCACAAACACTACGCGCATGCATAGAATCCGAATTTTCTCATCGCTGCTAAAGATTGATTTATCTGACTTGTGGTAAAATCAGTCCAGCTTCAATCAAGGATTTCCGTTCTTGCCGAAGACTGAACGAAACGAGTATCAGCAGGTGAATGAGGTGGATAAACCAACTCACGCGAATACAGAGTCCACCCTCGCCGGTCACCTTGACTGCCGAAAATTATGGCAAACGTCGAAAGGATCGTCTGTGGAATATTAGTTGATGGTTTCAGCGTAAGAACCCGGCTCACTGAGATGGCAAGCAAGCAGAAGCAGGCTAGATTAACGTCGTAATCTTCGAGAAATAAGTTACAATGTCTCCCGTGAGGAACGAATTGCCCACCTAAACGTATTCCTGCACGCCGCCTGTAAGAATGTGGACGAGTCCGGAGAATTCAACGGTACCTGTGGTGGTTGGAACCTCGGGCAGCGCCTGCCTCAACTGCGTGAAAGCAAAAGCGGTCGCTATAGGCAAGACCAGGACCTCATTCGGGTGTTTCTTTCCCCACAGCCAAAAGTCCAAACTGAGAACAAACAGGATGGATGTGACCAGAGCTAAAAGTCAACTGGTATTGAAACACCGTCGAATGAGCACAGATCTAGACGAACCTATGCAGACAGAGACCAGGACAACGTAGATCCTCAACGGAAAACTTCGCTTCAAAGTTATACTTCGGAGGTAGTTGGAGTCCAAATCAGCCGAGAGTTTCTGGGTGCCCACTTCAAAGCCACTGCCCATATTGATCAGATTTTCAGCTGGTGAAGAAGAAAAAGGATGCGAACGGGATCAGTGGACCGATCACCATCTGCGTTCGGAGGGTACTAGTATTCGCTCTGGCGGTTATATTGACCAACGCGTGATACCTGGGACTAGTCAACCTGGTCAATAACCATCAAAAATGGATACTCACTTATCGAATGGATATTCGATCGCGCTTGAGGTAAAGACATCGTTGCCGCTGTCCGCAGACGCTTGCATGTTAATTATCCACGGCATTAACCTCAGATCGCTCTGAAAAACAGGCAGGTCACTCCAGTACAACGGCGCGGCTTTGCGAAAGTCGCAAAACGAAACGACGTCCAGCAGAAATACCGGGTCGCCGGGATTTGTGTTGGATGAGTTGGTCGCAGTGGGCCCCGCAAGCAAAGTCCTACGTGTATTCAGCATTGAATCGACGGTTGGAGACAGTGTTTGTCACGGATCGAGGAATATTTCGACAATGTCCCCGACAGTGGCACGACATGTATCGTTGTTGCACGGCCCGTAGTCTTGAGGGTACCACAGCAGCGAAAGCGTAAGTTGTTCCAAATTGACCGTGACCACATTGGTGCTGAACGTGATCTAGCTTGCAATCCAGTCGCAATTCGCAACCACTTGACGAGACACTTACAAGGTCGCAGTCAGTCACTGACTCGGAACCAGCGAGATTATCGCCGATCCGTTTGGAATTTCCCAAGTCTGGGACGAGACACCGTATCCAGATGGCGAAGAAGGCCGCGACGATGGCGCTGTTTATCGTAACATATGCAACAGCGCGCTTGAAGTTGAAATCAAATTTGCTGAGGTCCATGGATGGGGTGAGGCCTGAGGTGATGAGAGTTCGCGTCTTAAATGTGCTGCCCTAGCTCTTGGCAATTGACCATTTTAGCCCAAACCCGTTCTAAAGTGTGGTCAATGCGGAACCGGCTGCAGAATTCGGGCCTCCGGCCCTAATCTGAGCTAGGGAAGTCGGTCGAATGTGCTTGGGAACATGGAGGGACAGCGGCAGAGACGGAAAATTTTCTGGTTTCAGAGGGATACAGAGACAAGTCCTGGGTCAAAATCCAGCCAGATTGACGCTCGGAGTCTCGGACCAGCTTTCAAGCCTGTGAGCGCCACTGAGCGGTCAGCCTCGGTTCCGAGCATGAGTGATTCGTGAAGCAGATTGCCATGGAAGAGCAAGATGACAACACCGCCCAGTCCCCGTGACGAGTTCCAAACCCGATTCTTCGAGCTCTCCCTCTTCTCTCCGAATCTTGAATGAAGCTGGACGGACGGCAAGATGACATCATGAGGGCGACTCGCAAGTCAAGCGCCGTCAGGTGATCACGGCAGGCACTTGAACTGGATAAGTTTCTCCCATCCCTCCCTTCCACATGCAGAGAACATACATATGTTCTATACATTGCTCGTTGTCTGGGCATGAGAGTGTTTTGGGATAAACAGAATCGATTGGTCGCAAAAAAAACGCTCTGCCGGTCACGATTTCATCCCATCACTCCGTTCGGTGCCGTTCTGTGCCGCTTGATTTTAAACGGAAAGGAAGAAACACATTGTATGCAAAGAATACCCAGAAACCAACGTGGCCCCTGATCAAGACAAGGGCTGTTCGTTCTGAATCTTGCCAAGGACTTACCGAAGTGACCAAGTCGGTATCAGTAGCGAGGAAGTTGGATGATCGCACTCACGCCGATATAGAGTCCACCCTCGCCGGTCACCTTTACTGCCAAAAATTATGGCAAACGTCGAAAGGATGGTCTGTAAAAATTATTTTTCTAGTCTCAATGCCAGCAGTTTACCCACCGAGACAGCAAGCAAGCCAAAGCAGGCGAGATTAACGTCATAGTCTTCGAAATTCAGCCAGGGTGCCTCGAGGGAATGAGGAACAGGCCACCTAGACGTATACCTAGACCACAGCCAACCGCCCGTGAGCCTTACCAGGACTGCGTAGCAGAGTTTGGGAAACCGAACCTGTAGTAGTTGGAACCGCAGGTAATGCCTGCCTCAGCTGCGTAAACGCAAACGTGGTCGCAATCGGCAACACGAGGACCTCATTGGGGTGCTTTTTTCCCCATAGCCAAAAGTCGAGACTGATAACAAACAGAATCACTGCAACGAGAGCTAAACACGACTTGAATTGAACAAACGAGTTCCCATTCGAATATAGATGGACCAACCTATGCAGACAGAAACTAGGACAACGTATACCTTCAAAGGAAAACTTCTTTTCAAAGTGATGCTTCGAACGTAGTTGGGGTCGGATTCAGCCGACAGTTTCTGAGTGCCCACTTCGAAGCCGCTGCCAATATTGATAAGATTTTCAGCTGGTGGAGAAGAAGATAAAAGAGGGCGAACGGTATCAGTGGACCGATCACCAGCTGTGTTCGGAGGGAACCAATACTATTCGCCTGCCTAGCGGATACATTGACCAACGCGTGATACCTGGGAGAGTCGACCTTGTTTAAAGTATCAAAGAAAATGCATACGCACTCGTCAAATGGATAGTTGATCGCAGTTGAGGTAAAGACATCATTATCGCTGTCCGGGGGGGCTTGCATGTTGATTATCCACGGCATTAACCTCAGATCGCTCTGGAAAACAGGCAGATCATTCCAGTACAACGGCGCGGCTTTGCGAAAGTCGCAAAACGAAACAACGTCCAGCAGAAATGCCGGGTCCCCGGGATTTATATTGGATGAGTTGGTCGCAGTGGGCCCCGCAAGCAAAGTCCTACGTGTATTTAGCAATGATTCGACGGGTGAGGGGAGCGTTCGTCACGGATCGAGGAATATTTCGACAATGTCCTCGGCAGAGGCACGGCATGTATCGTTGTTGCACGGCCCATAGTCTTCAGGGTACCACAACAGCGAAAGGGTAAGTTGTTCCAGATTTACCGTGACCACATTGGTGCTGAACGTGATCTAGCTTGCAATCCAGTCGCAATTCGCAACCGCCTGAGGAAACACTTACAAGGTCGCAGTTGGTGACCGAACCAGTGAGATTATCGCCAATGAGGTTGGAGTTGCCGAGATCCGGGATGAGGCAGTGTATCCAGAGGGCGAAGAAGAGCGCTACGATTGTGCCGTTTATAACAGCGTATGCGCCGAGGAGTTTGATTTTCTTCAAGTCCATAAATGAGTGGTTAATGAGAGTGAGCTTTGAGAGCCCGCTTCTTATATGCAATACCTTTGAATTCGGGTCCTGGCTTTCGATACTGACCCCCCAGACATGCGGATGACTTGAGATGGTGCAAAATGCCATCCCGACGCCTCGTTTACGGCGTCTCTCCACTAGGTTGAGATCTTTACTTCCTGAGACGTTCCGAGTATTCTTCCGAAGAACGCAGCTTCCAGAGGTGTGCAAGGATAGCAGCAAGAGTCCGCTAGAAGCTCCACTCGCCCAGCGCTGAGGCTCACGGAACGTGATCCTCGGACCGCTCTCGCCCAAACCTACTGAACAATAACCCGTTGGAGTGCATTGGCCGCACTGAAACGCCGTTGAGGAAGGAACAAGGGAGTAACAAAGCGATCACATGATCCACCCTCTCCGGTGATTCAGATTCTCAAGTCATACGCAGGATGCACGACGCCAACCGAAATAAAAGAATCTATCTGTATTGTACAGTCCATATTACCCTAATTTTGATTCTATTATCTCTATCCTATCCGCAGCTGGCTCTAGCCTCTCAAGCAGCAACAAGCACTCCACGGTACCTCATCTTGCCGTCGCGCAGCTTCTGCATGCCCGCTACGACACCATCCTTGGTCAGAGGGAACGTCTCGATGATGGGCTTGATCTGGTGCTTGGCGGCAAATGCGAGCATGCGGTTGTGCACGGAGCGGGCAGCGACGCAAGAGCCCTGGATCGTGACACCGCGGGTGACGACGGGGAAAGCGGGGATGTCGATGGTGCCGAATTCGACGGTGAGGGGGTAGATGGAACCGCAGGGGCGGACGAGGCTGGTAAGCCTGCAATTGGACGTCAGCAATTGTCAAGAAGCTACAGTTGAGGACACTCACAGTGGCCAGTTAGCCTTGAAGTTGGTGGTGACGATGAGGTGGTCGAGAGGCTTGCCAATGTTGAGCTCCTTGGCATCGGCCGTGGCGTAGAACTCGCTGGCACCGAGACGCAGAGCCTCAGCGCGCTTGGCGTCGGTGCCAGAGAAGACGACGACGGTGGAACCCATCTTGGCCAGGAACTGGATCGCCAAGTGGCCGAGACCACCGACACCGACAACACCGACGCGGTCAGTGGGGCGGATGTTGTAGGTCTCGATCACGTTGAAGACGGTAGCACCACCACACATGAGGGGAGCGGCGTTTTCAGGGGTGATGCCTTCGGGTACGTGGAAGACAAACGACGCGTCCCAGATGGCGTGCGAGCCGAACGATCCCTGGTGGAAGTTGTGCATCCCATACAGCTCACGGTTCTCGCAGTACTGGTCGTGGCCTGTATGAATCTCGTTAGAAACGCGTCAAAAATAGTGAAATCGCGTCACTGACCGACCAAGCACTCCTCACAGGTCCCACAGGTCTTGTGGGTGTATCCCCACCCGACAACGTCGCCGACCTTGAAGTCCGTCACCTGCTCGCCAATCTGAGCAATGACACCAACACCCTCGTGTCCGAGAACCATGTCGGCGCCCTTGTAGTGCTCATCGGTACCACAAATACCAGAGTGGGTGATCTTGATGAGGACCTGGTTGCCCTTGGGCGCTTCGGCGTGGGTAGTAGCCTCGACGATCCCGTGAGGGCCGCCCTTGTAAACCGTGAAGTCGATGCTAGACATGTTTTCGGTGTTGAGAAGAGAAGAGAAGTGGAGAAGTGGATGAGGAGATGATGCTGCTCCTGGTCATCCCTGCTTCCTTATAAGCCCGCGCACCTACCGCCCCTTTATCATTAATCCGCCACTCCTCCTCCGTTGTCCGAGGCTACGAGGGGTGCTGACAAGTGAACGTAGATCTAGACCACTTCCGCCGAGTCTGCGCCGAGACGGAGATGCACGGAATTGGTGAGCCCGATCTGGCATATGAATAATCACCAAGCACCCAATTGAATTGCAAGGGTTCTTGAGGTACAACATGGTAGATCCATGGTAGATGCTTGTGAGTGGCCACGATTACTGCCAAAACGTGGAGGTAGTTCGCTTAGGACCGAACGCGAACGTCGGGCGTCGGACTTGATCCGTACATTTGCTTCCGAGCCACTACACCCACTTCCAAATTAGGCAGGTTTCAAAAAAAAAAAGATTACAGTGTCTATGGTACATATCCTGTCCGTGAAACCGAGAAACTCCTCAAAGCGCCGCCTTCTGCATCTTCGCCGGCACCCCATCCTTGATCGCCAGGTAGGGCATCAAATCGCTCGTCAAGAACTCGCTCGCCCAAGGTTTGCGAATCTGACCCTTCAAGTACTCGACCGCAACATTCAAATCCGCCTCCTTGACCCCAGGCGCGAGTTTCCGCACTCCAGGCGCAAGCTCCTTGATCAAACTATCCACAAACTCGACGGTAACTGGCTCACCAGTATCCATCCGCGATCCGTAGTGAACCCACTGCCAAAGCTGCACACGCGTAATCTCTGCCGTTGCAGCATCCTCCATGAGGTAGTTGAGCGGGATGCAGCCGTTACCGCCGATCCACGCTGCAGTGTAAGCGAGGGCCGTCGACACATTCTCGCGCACCCCTGCCTCGGTAATCTGGCCCGGTACGGCGGTGTTGAGCAGGTCCGCCGCGGCAACTCGGACCTCCTCACGTCGGACGTGGTACTGATTTGGGCCAAGCATGTTGGCATCAAAGATGCCACGCGCGATAGGCTCGATAAGAGGGTGTGCAATCCACGTCCCGTCGTGGCCAGCGCGGACTTCACGCAACTTGTCAGCGCGAACCTTCTCCATCGCGATCTCGTTGGCCTTGGGGTCGTCCTTGATCGGAATCTGGGCAGACATGCCGCCCATTGCAGCCACTTTGCGCCTGAGACAAATTTAGGCACACGCAAATCGTATAACAAAACACGTACTTGTGGCAAGTCTGGATCAACAACCGAACATACGCGTCCATGAACCCAACAGTCATCGTAACGTCCTTACGGTCAGGCAGCACGGCACCCTTGTCCGCACGGCGCTTCTTGATAAAGCTGAAGATGTAGTCCCAACGACCGCAATTGAGCCCGGACGAGTGGTTGCGCAGCTCGAACAAGATTTCCTCCATGTGGAACGCGGCAGGGAGGGTCTCGATGAGAACAGTGGCGCGGATGGTGTTGTGGGGGATGCCAATGTAGGACTGGGAGAAGAGGAAGACATCGTTCCAAAGACGCGCCTCGAGATAGTGCTCCATCTTGGGCAGGTAGAAATACGGTCCAGAACCGCGTTTGACGAGCTCGCTGGCGTTGTGGTAAAAGTAGAGGGCAAAGTCGAAGAGGGAGCCGGACATGGGCGCATTGTCAATGGTGATACGCGGTTCGTCGAGATGCCAGCCACGGGGACGAACGATAAGGACGGCGGGCTTCTCGCTGAGCTTGTACGCCTTGCCATTCGACTCAAAGTCGATCTCGCGACGAATAGCATCGCGTAGGTTGACCTGACCGTTGAGCATGTTGGCGAATGTGGGCGCACTCGAGTCTGTGTGTCCACACTGATAAGCGGGGGTCCAGCGACTCGCCAAGACAGACGCACCTTCAAAATCCGCCATGAACGTCTTTGCTCCACTATTCAACGCGTTGATGACCATCTTGCGGTCGGTGGGGCCGGTAATCTCGATGCGACGGTCCTCCAGTCCAGGAGCGGGTGGGGCGCAATGCCAGGACGATTCGGCACGGATATGAGCCGTCTCGGGTGCAAAGTCGAGGGCAACGCCCGAGTCGTACTTGCGTTGGGCGTCGTCGCGAGCATCGAGCAGCTTCTTGCGTGTCGACTCGAAGGTCCGGTGGAGCGCGGCGAGGAAGGTGAGGGCGCCCTCGGTGAAGATTTCAGACTGGGCTTTGGGGGCGACTGGCGAGTGGATCTGCACGCCTTTGACCATTGTAGTAGAGAGAAGAAAGTGAGGGAATTGAGTGCACGGTCCTCCGTCGGAATTTATACGCGAAGCGTCATACTCAGGAGTATTTCCTATTTGGGATTGGGTAATCACATGAATGGTGAAATCAGTGTACGGAGAACCGCGTTGAAATGGACACCCATTCCGTCCAGAAAATGGAGATTTTTAGAAGCCAACGGGTCACCAGAACACTCCATTTAGTCCAGGACAGAGCTTGAAAAAATAAACCGTCGACAGAGCGTACCCACGTCCCATGTGAATCTATCCCTCAGTCCACAGGCTCTGCTACCGGCTCCTTCTCCTTTCTGCTCTCCGTTTCGGCCACCCGAGCTGCAAATAATAATCATAAGTCAATATTGTCCCGACGGAATGACGCGGAGTTGCGCACCGGAACTCAACTCCTTGACCACACGCTCCCCGACAACCAGCACCCGCTTACACGCCATCTGCCACACTCCAACACTCACAGACCCTACACAAATGTCAAGTGAGAAAACCCGGAACCAAGAACGGAACGGAACATGCATACCCGCTGGAGCAAACGGAAGAGCCAGCCACCATCCAAGCGGACCAAACCATCCCGGCGGTAGCCAGAAGACAGCCTCTTTACGATACCACCACCCAATCCCAAACTGCAACCCAGTCGTCAGCACCCACACTGCCGTCTTGAACTGCATCGAAAACGCCGTCCGACGCGTGGCAATCTCGCCGTCTGCAAGGAACGTGTCAGGATGAATTGCACTAGTGATGACGCGACACGCACTGAATTTCTCCAACTCTGCGAGTCCCTTGTCCACATTCCTCCGCAACTTTGCCCACTTGGCAAACTGATCCTGCGCGCTGGTGCGCAACAGCTCTGCCTTGAGCGTCAGCAGGTCCGCCTTGAGTTTGCGCTGCTTGGCCTCCGTGGCAGTATGGAACACGCGCAGATACAGCCCATACACCTGAACGAATGAAAAGACCGCCGACGAGAGCGAAACAACACACCAACTCGAGCAGGGCAGCCTGCCCAATCCACGAGATTAACTGGGTAAGAAAGACCAGCACGAAAATCGTGAAGAGAAGAGACATTGACCGCACGGGATAAATTACGTAAACAAAGTGTATCTTTGAAATTTCAAGTCCATTCACGCCTGCGCCATCTTGTAGAGCACTTCCTTGTCCCCAGACTCTTCCACCAGCGCATGCAATAAACCATCCTTATTCTGAAGCAGCGTCTTTGGTGTATCAAACTCGACCACACGACCCGCATCCAGGACCATCTACACCACCCAATCAACAACAATCCCAAGAGACAAGTCGGAAACTCACAATTTTATCCGCATCCATAATCGTCTGCAATCGATGCGCCACAGTGAACAGCGTCGTATCACTCGACAGCTCGCGCAGAGACTTTTGAATCACCGCATCCGTCTTGTAATCAATGGCCGACGTCGCCTCGTCCAAGATCATAAGCTTGCTGCCCCGGACGATCGCCCGGGCTGCTTCCCGTTAGTCCACAAATACTGAAAAGATGGACATGAGCGCTCACCCAAAGCGATAATCTGCCTTTGCCCAACAGAAAGATTCCCTCCTCCAGCTGAAATCTCACTGTCCAACGTAAGCCTTCCTTCCTCCATCTCGTCCTGGAGCGCCGAAAGCCCCGCAGCGCGCAAAGCGTCGTTCAGCGTCGCATCATCAACCTGCTCGAACGGATCCAAGTTTGAGCGGAGAGTCCCCACGAGCAACTCGGGCTGTAAATCGAGTCAACCAGATGGAGTGAATCCAAGACGGCGTGCTTACGACTTGGGGGATGATAGTGATACTGGAGCGCAGGGCATCGAGGTTGAGCGTCGACGTGGGGATGTTGTCGTAATACACCTCCCCATCGGTGAAGATGCATCTCAATAGAGACAAAGTCAAAGAACTCTGAGAAAGGGTCAGGAGAGTGAAAACACAGAACCCCAAAAGACGCACCTTGCCCGATCCCGTCCGTCCCACAACACCAACCCGCTCACCACTCTTGATATTGAAAGAAACATCCTCCAACACTTTGGGTCCATCGGGGGAATACCGAGCCGAGAGATTATCGACACTAAGGCTGCCACTGGAAGGCCAGTAGGCAGGCGGGACCCCAGCTTTAGTCGGCTTGGGTTCCTGCTCGATGGTAGTATACTGGACAAGACGTTCCAAGCTGTGAATGCATTCAGTGAGATCAACGCATCTGGAAGCCACGCACCTGTTGCCCTGAATCTCAAACATATTGTACACTCGGACCCAATATAGAATCATTTCCGCGAAACCAAGGGCCTAGAAAGAAGCATTAGTAGTAGGCCAATGAGCGGCCTTTTCACGAACCATGACCAAAATAAATCCGACGTTGAATGGACGCTGATGTTGAAAGTAAACCACATAGATTGCCGTTGTCGATGCAAAAAGTCCACCAAGGACGTCTGTGAGCGGCAAGTTGGCTTGGGTCGAATGAATGATGAGCAGCCACATACCCGACCGGACGGTGATCCACCGATTGAGGTTGGAAAAGATGCGTGTAGCACGGGAAAGTTGATCGATGCGATTCATGGAAGTCTGGATCAAGGCGTCTTGAGCACCATACGCGCGTACCGAAACTATCGAGAGGTAAATAGTGATTCACGAGGGACTGGGCCATACTCACCAAGTCCAGCCATTGTTGCGCCGAAGCTAGATGCCGGTCAGCTCAATTCTGTAGGTGGTATGACTGACGAACTGGGCAAGCACCGGGGCCTTGGCGTTACTCATTTCTCGTTTCACAGAGAGTTGAGATGCTATGTGCCGATTAGCAAGAGGGGAAGCAGGTGCAGGATAAACAAACCAAGGTAGATCCGACCACACATGCCCCCGATGAGTCCTACTAGAACACCGCCAAAGAAGCTGATCGGAGCAAAGAGCACGACAGCAAAGAACTTTGTGAGCACAGCGACAGTTATTTCTAGTATTTCATTCATTCAGATATAGATGCGGTCAGAGAAGAGAGTCATCACCTAGCAATGCCTGGAGCGCGTCAGGAACACCCCCGTCGATTGCCGAGATATCTTGAGTTGACCTAGTAATGATGCGGGATGCAGGAGTAACGTCGAGCCACCTATGCCCAATTGGTCAGGTGTGGAAAGGCATACAACAGAAAGAAGGTTACCTAAGTGTCGTACCCAAGACAGATTCCACAAGCTGTTTGTGAATCGTTCGCGAGGCTCTGAAAGATCCGAGAGTGAAGAAGAGGAAGTGACCTGCGGCAAGGAGTATTCCGCCGAACAGGAGAATCGCTGGGAAAAGGTCAGTGCATCGAATGGTTAGCGCCCCCCCAAAAAAACGCACAGAATCCCCCAAGGTATCTGGAAAGGGAAGGAAAGGGAAGGTCAGTTGCATTCACATCAGACTTTCAATAATCACGCACTTCAACGCCGGAACCGCGACACCCTGTCCGTAATGGCTGCAAAGCGGCAGTCAGAGAGCGGCAGAACAAGAATTCGAAATGAATACCTCGCCCAGAATCCCAGATACCAAGTTTGGAGTGTGATGAAGGCCTCCGACACCAGGAAGAAGCCCATCAAGACAGAGAAGAAGAGTGGGGTGTACGACCCGCCCATTCCGGTGAAAAAAAGGTTGAGCGCACTCCAGCTAACGCGCCCGATCGCTATCTCTTCAGCAAGGATAAGCTTTCCGGCACCCGCCTTCTTCGTTTCCTCTACAGGTTGTGAATCGACCTCTTTCTCCGCATTCTCGAGAATCTCTTGATCTTTTTGCACTTCCTTGGCCAGGTTTTCGTCCCTAGCGATGGCATCGGAGATGGACCCCTGACTGAGAATACGGCCATCGTTTGACAGAGATACGACGAATTTGGCGGTCTCGGTGGCCAGAACGACGTTGTGCGTCACCAGGACCACAGTTCGGCCTTGAATGAGGTCCCCTCGGAGGCATTTGCTGCAATCTTGGGTCAGAAAGCACCCTCGAGAAAAGGGGGCGCACGTACTCGACAATCCACTTGGCAGTATGGACATCCAAAGCAGCGAGGATGTCGTCGAGCAGGATGATTTTAGCATTCGAGTAGATCGCTCGGGCCAGCGTAACACGCGCTGTCAAAGACATGTAAATGACCCATTCTGGTTGAGGACTTGCATCTCACCTTTTTGACCACCGGACAACGTCAGACCCTGGACAAATTGTCAAAATATAAGCCAGTCGGTCATGTTGTGAATCCAACCTTTTCGCCGACTTCAGTTTGATCCCCAGCATCAAACAATTCCTAGAGTAGCCGTCAGCTTCCGTTGTGTACTGCTTTTGAGATTTGCACACACCAAATCACGTTCCAAGGCGCATTGATACAATACTTTCTTGTACCTTTCCTCGTTCACGGGCGAGGTGAAGATGATATTGTTCCGGATCGTATCGTTCTGAACCCAACTCTCCTGCGCGGCGTAGGCAACGCCTTCTCCCCGAGGCAAGTTATACCACGAGCTCGGCGAAGACCGCACAAAGTGCATCTCGCCTGTGAATCTGATGAGTGTGTGAGAAGAACGAATTGCCCAAAAGGCATACCGAGAAGAGCCATCAGAAGCGACGTTTTGCCCTATGCACTTCAGAGACGGATTACTAGGTCAGGTTTCTACTCACCGATCCTGTGGGGCCGACAACGAGATTGACACAATCTGGCTTGAAGAACAATTCGCCCTCGATCTTGAGGAGGAATCGGCGACTCGAGGGTGTCAGAGTTCCATCAGCCTCGTCGTTAGACCATGCGAAAGTGGCATCCCGGAAACCAATAACATCCGAAGTTGGCTCGTCGGCAACAAGGAATTCTGGTGTATTCTTGGTGGTGAACGAGTCCAAGAGCTCGGTCTGGAAAGAGCTCAATTGGCTGCATTAACTCTTCACCGACCAGCTTACCGTTTGCAAGAATTCTTCCAATCGATCCAAGGATACTTTGCCGTTTACCTGCACGAAAAGGAGTTCAAAGGAACCAATGGGAATTGGAAGGGACTCACGGAAGTGCAAATACAATAGAAGGTAAACCAGAGCTGATTCCTAAGCATGTCAAAGACCGCCATGGAGGAAAACACCTTTGCAGCCGACAGATCTTGTTTTGCGATGAGGGTCTGTAATGAGTGTCAGCGGTGGGATAAACATGGAGGCCACGCTCACGCTACACAGTAAAGATGGGTTTCATGCATCAGCACGGAGATGAAAGTAACGCACTAGGTGGCTATGAACCGACAACATGTTAGAACAGAACAAAACGGAAACGAGGACAGCTTGCCAAATGTAGCCAACATGGTAAGCACTGGGATCACACCACTGTTTGCACCGGAATCAGTCAAAAAAGCGCCAAGATACGATCAACATACTTGATCGTATTGTTCGCAAGCTGAAGCAACTTGCGCCTCCAGATCCAAGTCAGCTCATCCTCCCGTTTGTCGGCAATCCTCTCATCCATCCGCTTCTCCCATCCGAACATTCTGATAGCGAAATTGGTCACAGTTCGTGTAGAATGCTCGGAATACATACTTGACCATACGGAGTACATTTATCGCTAGCGGCAAATAAGGTGATGCTCGTAGCGACTGGAAAATGAACTTACTTTCGGTGACGGTCTGCACTCTGGCATCAGTCTTTTCCATGGTCTTTTTCTGGAAAGCTAACATGTCTTCAGCTTCATGAAACTCTGCACAAATATGTTTGCTGACCTTGTTGCAACTTTGCGACATAACCCGGCAAAGGGAAGAGGGCCACCATCACTCTGTCGCGGCGAGTTCGGTTGCGACCTCCCGTGTATAATGGAAAACGTACCCCATGCCGACAAATGCGCTCCAGCTAAGAATTTGATAAAGAAACACGATGGCGGCCACAATTTGAACCGGAACCAGGATCACGAGAAACAGTATGTTTCGCGCCTCGTTGATGGTCTGGGATGAGGTCAGCAATACCACGACGAGACGGAAAAAAAAACGAACGGACCGACAAATCGGTAGTAACCTAAGTAAGGTTAGTTTAGTAAACGAACGGACCGCCGAATGGGTAGTTACCAAATTAGTCATCTTGCCCTGCAAGTTGGCCGTCTTCCCCTTCTTGGCGGGATCTTCAGCATCCTTGGCTTTATTTCCAGTCTCTGCTTTGACACGTATGCGGAGGGCATGCTCGAATACGAGTTGGGTAATGATGGCCGTGGTATTAACCATCATATGGGTCTGCTGGTAGTTCAGTTCCATTGCAGGCGAGATAGCCGATTTCATACCGAGACAAATATGTACCACTGGAAGGAGAGAGAATGTATCAGGGGCCCTATGAGCAGAAACAGACACCAGAACCACGGTTTCACGGTCTGCTCCTCGTCCGGATTTTCGAGGTAGCTGAAGACTCATCAGAAATTTCTGAAGTACGCAGATCGCGGTTTACGTACCTGAGCAGGCGGTTGAGGCCTATGGGAGACAGGAATGGAGCCAATGCCATGATGGTGCACATGAGCGCCATGACAAGTATACGCCAGCGGTAGACCCAAATGATGCCAAAGAAGACGTGGCGTTTCTTGCCCGCAAAGGCATCCAAGTAGCGGAAGGATGTCGTCTTGAGGTATTGCGCGTAATCATAGTCGGCCAGGGGCGGTAACTGATCGAGCTTGAGGTGGGGAATCCTGTAGGCAAGGAAGACGATCTTGTCCAAGAAAAAGTAGAGCACCAAGGAAAGAATGGACGCAGTCTGCTCGGGATTGGGCTCGGGCATGGGGTTCTGGGCATTGTTAGACTTATGCCTTCTGCAGACGCGGAGACTACCTTGGGATCCAGGGGCGTATATTTGCGCGGCACGAGGAGAGGGATAGCAACGCCAGCGATGAACAGGACACTGATCTTCGCCCATAGAATCGGGCCCTCCGACAGGTCTTTTGGATGGAGATTGTACGTGGCCAAGGGCAGGATATCGCGGTAAAAGTAGACACCGAAGACGAAGAGCAGAATCGTATTAATGTGCGGAACGACGGTCCTGCTCACACGCTCGCTGCTGGCCAAAGATACGATGGCGAGGACGGTGGTATAGAGCTTTTGGCGCGTGAATAATCGTGCAGCGCGTCGGAGACAGAGCACTCACGTAGGTTACGCACAATGCCACCTGCCGGGACGTGCGATGGCTCACAAAATCCGCAGTCTCTTCCTGCTCGTCCGTCTCCTCCAGCACCAAAGATACAAGCGACAGGCTCAGCAGAACGAGGCAACTGACGAGCCTTGCCGCTTTGAACGCGACGATTGTCCTGCCACCATGGTTTTCAATGTGGTCCGCGATGGTATGCGTCTCCGAGTCCGAGGTATTTTCAGGTCCTTCGGGCGATGATTTGTGCAACCTCGCACGCGATTTGAGAAGGCTTTGAGATGTTAGGATGGCCACAGAAGCGGCCCCAACATAGAGAGGAAAAGCCAAGGGGTCGGACCAAAAACTGGCATTTTGGTGAGCAAAAGTTAACGGCTGGCTGTACCTCACTTGCCTGGTCACGGTCATGGCTTGAAGGCGTCTTCCTTATCGCAAGCCCACCTACTTGCAGTTATAGCAGCTGAAAGATAGCGCGCCAACTTTCAATTCAATTTTCCACATGGCAGCATCTGCGCATGCATCAACGACATCAAGGGCAACAGCCGCTTGGCGCGGGTTGAGGACGCCCGGTCCCAACTGACTGACTACCAAATGAGCCTATGAGGCCAAATGGCGTCCAAATGGCGTCTGTCCAAGAATCACTTCAACTACCCTACCGGCACTTGGACGACTCGTGCACACTGGTACGGTACCCACTTCGCGTTTTAAGACGGGACTCGACATGGACTCCGGTTCACTTGTTCCGCGGTCCATTCTCCTACTTGAGCTCACCGCGCGGTCTGTCTGCAATCCCCAGTTTGGCTCAGTTTACTGTCCTCCGAGGAGAGAGCCTCTGTCGGAGATTCCTTGCAGGTTTGTCCAGCAATCTTCGCGGAAGTATGGCGCTGAGTAACTGTACCAAGGCGCCAGCGGCATCTCCGAGTCTTGGTCTTATGATGCTGTTCCCTGGAACACCGCTGCACACAGACAAGTATCGACGCTCCAGCCCCTCATCCAATCCAATCCATCCTTCTCTTATGATCTTCCTCCCTGTCAGACAGTGCGATCCATATAGACTCCGATTGAGTACATATACGCTGACTGGAGCATCCTTTCCTTCGCCTGGTCTCTACTCCGACCTCTGCTCCTTCTCACTTCTTGACCGCAAGCGGCTGGCGGTGGTATCAAAGATTCGACGATCTGCTCCGGCTGCTTACAACTGATACCTGGACCGCAAGCAAGTGCGTCAACAACGCGCGACTTGTGTCGTGCAGGACAATCAAGTCGATCCTACGGCTTCCTAATATGGCCGGACTCCGCAAGTGACGTAGATCATTCCCTATCATTCCAGATCATTCCTCACCAGAAAACACACTATGAGCCGTCATAGCGCCTACGAGGAATTGGCCAATCAGACAGGAAAATCAGGTACGGACCCATCTCCTCCTCCAGACCACCATGGAGTGACGTACCCTCGAACGAGCGCGCATGATACCATTGGGGCCGCAACGCATTGCTCCGGCTTTGAATCCTGATCCTTGCGTGGAAGCGGTTCGTCAGAAAAGACGCAAACGGGTCGGAGCGTCGGCAATATCTGCCCGAACGAGGAATCGGCCAATCAAATGATCCCCGTTGTCGATCCTTGAATCTTCGGCTGTCTCCTCTACCATCTCCGCCGTTTCTTTTCCATCCAAGGAACAACGCCACCGGTTGAAAAATATCAGAAAGCTCCACAGCTACATAATCTTCAAGACGCCGTTAACGTTGTCGCGGCGGTTTTCAGGGTTTTCATTCCGTTTTTAACGACTTCTAGGGGACGCGGCGCCCAAGCGGCGCCTGAAAACGATTTTAGTCAGGTCACGAACGCGTGTTCACGGCTTGGACCAAGGGGACTTTTCCGCCGGTAAATAAATCAAGATCGATCGAGTCGAATTATCATCTACATCTACTGCCCGACGAGTGCCCTCGCAATGGTACACATCGTGGACCGGGACGGAGAAGTGAGAAAGGCTGAATAACTGTGGTTCCTCGGTGGTAGACCGACCCTCCTGCCCGATCTATGTTTCATTCATCAATTCCGAAGGCCTATGTCAGCTCCCCGAGCTGGCCTGAGCTATGAAAAGCAACCGGCGACCCAATGAAACGCCGAGAACAAAGTAGCCACAGTGAACACCGGACAACTCGGTGCGTAACTTAACCCCTTCTGATCATGGAGAATCTGAACCGGCTTATAAGGCGACGAGTAATAGCGATCTGCAATCCTCAATCCCTACCACCAATACCACCCCACTCCACCACCCACAACTACTAGAACAATGCCGGACTTCACCGTATACAAGGGCGGCCCCAGCGGCATCGTCGAGGCCATCACACACGCCGACCCTCCCACGGGCAACCAGGTCCTCATCAAGATCACCCACTCTGGCATCTGTGGTACCGATGAGCACTACAAGGGCGCCGACATGGTCCTGGGCCACGAGGGCGTCGGCATCGTCCAGCAGATCGGTGAGCAGGTCAAGGACTTCAAGGTCGGTGACCTCGTCGGGTGGGGCTACACCCACAAGACCTGCGGTGCCTGCGAGGAGTGCTACGTCGGTGAGTGACGCGATGTCCTTCTTGTTGATGCATTTCTAATGAGATTCACCAGGCCACGACCAGTACTGCGAAAACCGTGAGCTGTATGGGATGCACAACTTCCACCAGGGATCCTTCGGCTCGCACGCCATCTGGGACGCGTCCTTCGTCTTCCACGTACCCGAAGGCATTGCACCTGAATTCGCTGCTCCCCTCATGTGTGGTGGTGCTACCGTCTTCAACATCATCGAGACCTACAACATTCGTCCCACTGACCGCGTCGGTGTTGTCGGTGTCGGTGGTCTCGGCCACTTGGCCATCCAGTTCTTGGCCAAGATGGGTTCCACCGTCGTCGTCTTCTCTGGTACCGACGCCAAGCGCGCTGAGGCTCTGCGTCTCGGCGCTAGCGAGTTCTATGCCACGGCCGATGCCAAGGAGCTCAACATTGGCAAGCCGCTCGACCACCTGATCGTCACCACCAACTTCAAGGCTAACTGGGCACTGTGAGTGTCCTCAACTGTAGCTTCTTGATAACTACTAACCATCCAATGCAGGCTCACCAGCCTCGTCCGCCCCTGCGGCTCCATCTACCCTCTCACCGTCGAATTCGGCAACATTGACATCCCCGCTTTTCCCGTTGTCACCCGCGGTGTCACGATCCAGGGCTCCTGCGTCGCCGCCCGCTCTGTCCACAACCGCATGCTCGCATTTGCCGCCAAGCATCAGGTCAAGCCCATCATCGAGACGTTCCCTATGACCAAGGATGGTGTCGTAGCGGGCATGCAGAAGCTGCGCGACGGAAAGATGCGCTACCGTGGGGTTCTCGTCGCATAAAATCACGAATTTCCTGTAAAAAGGGCTACACTGTAATATTTACCCATCAATAGAAAGGCGGAGATTTTGGACGCGTCATCACTTTTCTTTCGCGATCATAAGCTTGCTTTCACGAATCCATGTCTGCACGCACAATCCCTTCTTCAACCGCGATCGCGGGTGAAGTAGACCGCCTCACGCTTGCCACCCGCCAAAAGAAACTGCCTGCCACTTTTCTCGCCTCGTTTTCTGTTAAGAAACGATTGCAACTCGATCTCAATGCTGACCGTTTGCCTGACGGAAAGCCTTCCATTGATAAGACCTGCACTAAACTCTTGACAGAGGCAGACCTCAAAGCCGTCGAGGCCGCCTATGACGCGCTTTTACTCTTTTCACGACTCGCGTACTTGGTCGATCAGAATCCCGAGTTGCGCCCCATGATGCTCCAGCTGTGGGCCGCTGGCGTGTGGCAATGGATGCTATTCCTCTTCAACTGCGGTGAGGATCTCAACGAGACCATCGGCAACGAAGGAAGGCCGCTCAGCCGCTTGACGCGCCAAGTGATTACGGTCGGATTGGTCGACGTGCTCCTTGGGTGTGCGGATTCGGTGCCTCTCGCAAAGCAATTGGTCATTCCTGACATTCTTTCCCTCATCGGGAGGCTCTGGTTCGAGGATTTGGAGATTCCAGGACGGCGGAATTTCGTTCACAGCGAATTGACCTTCACCATGTATCACCTATTAAACGACAACGCCTCCAACGACTCTGTGCTCTCCACGTTGATCAAGGCCATTGGCGGAGGAGCGAAGAATATCATGCAGGCCGCCACCGACCATTTCCGACGCCTCGTATCCTCCGTCCCCCCCGTTGCCAAGTCTGTCCACAGTCAGCTCTACTTTATCGAGTTCCTTGTCAAAAACCCGACATTCCGCGATGCCATGCACGAAGTGGATACTCTATCTGTCGCCATTCTCGGTGTAGATGCATTTACCAAGAAAGCCAAGGATGCAGAGGCCGTAGCTGCGTGCATCGAGTGCATTCTCACCCCGCATCTGCTCTCCGGCACGTCGGTGAAGCCGCTAGTCCAAGCAATCAACAAGGGCCTCCTGCTCTCCTTGTATGATGCGCGTATTGCGTTCCAATCCGACGACTACTGTTGCGATGTCATCGCCGAGGTGGTCGTTAATGTTATCGGTGGGTGAGGTCGTCGGTGTAAAATGGACAAGCTAAAGACCCAGTTTACAGCTCCGGCTCTCGCTTTCCGATCTGTCCTGCATGCAATTGAGCGGTCGGAGACTAAAGCCGGATTTTTGGCAAGCTACGACGAAATTCGGAGGAGCAATGAATTACACGAGTGGGAGACTCTTCGCGAGTTCTACCTGGAGACCCTTAAGTTCAAACATGAACTCGATGAGATCTTGCACCCCTGCGGTCGTACGGAGGTAACATCGACATTTATTTGGTGGCATGTCGGTTTATCTTCACTTGCAGTGCCCGACGAACGATGTCGATGAGCCGATCAAACTGCAAAGATGCGGCAAATGCGAATACCAGAGGTGCGTATATGCATTGAGAGGGCACGTATTCACGAGGGTTTAGATATTGCAGTCGAGAGTGCCAACAACTTGATTGGCCAAAACACAAGCGCCGATGCATCAAGGAGGCCGGACCCGGTAGGCGTTGCCCATTCCTTGCGACAACTTGGACTCTTAACAGCGGACAGAAATCTACCCTGTATCAGACCGCGAATTCGTCCGCGAGCTCGCTGAATTCGAAATCAGGAAGAACGTCAAATCTCTCAAGGAACGGATCCAGAAGAACCCATTACTCAAGAACTCGACAGAGAATCTGCACTTTCAAGTCGATTTCAGCACGCTTGACAGGAATATCTCGATTGGTGTTCTACCGCGCCGTAAAGGGGAGGAGCGGGTAGCAGCCGTTTACGCGAAAGTGAAGAGTGGACGAGAAGAGTTGAGGTCCTTGGGACGTGTTGCTGAAGTGGACGAGTTGCTGAGCCCTAGGTCGCGTTCGCATGTGTGGGTGAAAGAGTAAATGACGAATGCAAATATTATTGGCAAAGGAATCGAAAACAGGATAACAAATACACTTGAATTCATACACAAGTCGATTATTTTCACTCGTTGATGACATGCAACCCAGGTGGCCGCGGACGGCCCTCTGGCTGGGTCGGCTTGAGACTTCCCGACGCGCCGCTAGCCACGCCGCTGTACTGTGAGTACTGACTGACGGACGTGCGATTGCCCGCCGAGGCGGAGTCCAGGAGGGTCGGGGAGGAGAATGAGGAGATGGTGGACACGGAGACGACGTTGTTGCGCCTGATCCAGTCGGTGACTCTGGTGTTGCGCCGTGCGGACGGGGGTGGTGCGGGTATGTCGATGTCCAAAGAGGATACTTTTCGCTCTGGATACATATATTGTGTCAAGGCAATTCGTAAGATAGATGGACACGGGACGCACCTTCGTCGGAGGTGTAATTGTTGTTATATGCCAGCGGCCGGTCGATCTTGCGTTGGGCACGGCGACGCCACCATAAGAAAAAGAGAGCGACTACGAGAGCGCCGAGCACCATACCGCCGACACTGGCGCCGATGATGATGCCGAGGGATGCATTATTTCGGGAAGAACTGGATTGAGGTGCATTTGTGGAAGCAACTATTCCGAGTTGAGCATAATGAATTTATGAGTATATTGAGACGTACGGATGGCGGAAGCGGTGGTCTCGGACGCGGTGCTCGAAGCAGCTGTGGGTGCTGAGGTGAGTGCTGATGCTTGAACTGTGATACCACTTACAAGTCGTAGTGCTGAGAGGGGATTCAGAAGGAGGTGGGGTGAAGAACGGAGGAGGCGGTTGGAAGAACCCTCCATTACCACTTCCACCTCCTCCTCCACCGTTATTTCCTCCACCTGTATTTCCACCACCACCACCTGTACTTCCACCCCCACCCCTGGAACTCGTGGCAGACGCCGAGTGAGACAGCTCAATAATCACAGTGCTCTCTGCAGAGCTGCCCAAGACGAAGGTAAAGTCGCTGCTGCTCATGAGTGGACCGTAAGACGCAAGTCGGCATTAATTTAAGTATTTTGTGGCGCACAAGGTTCAAAGACAGACAGGTCGCCTGCGACAGACAGAAAAAAGTGGTCGAGGTTGAGAAGCAATGATGCCTCTGCTGGATAAATGAACTTAAGGGTTGCATTCCATTTCCGCAGCCGATGTAATAATGTTGCTGTCGACCATCAAGAGCGCGTTCACGCGGGAGAACTGTGCACTGGTTGCTGGGAGAGGCCGAAGGGTCGCATCTGCACAGAGCCAATAGAATTTTGGTTGCTTGAAGGATGGCCGCCGTTCATGGAGATGGTGGAACCGAACAAGGCGGCGATCAGATTATTCGTTCTGACTCGTGACTCTGCACAACTCGACCTCTCATCGCGCACATCAGCTGCGCCAAAGCCCTAATAGCTCGACCCTTCCCACCGTTTTATGCTCAATAGCCCTAACCTAATCCCGAAAAGCCTTTTAACCAACAAGAAACCCACTGAATCACCATCCGCCTCGCAATATGGACTCCTACTGCTCCACATCCCCAGCGAGAGTCTCACTCACGTCAGTCTTGTCCTGTTCATTCACTACGACATCCCACTCATCGCTACGCAGGTCACCTCGCACCTCGATCCCAAGGATCTCCTCGCTCTCGGCCAAGTCAATTTGCGTCTGTCGCATCACATAAAGGATGACCACACCTGGCACCGTGCCTTTGCGCAGCAACTCCTGGGTGTAAGCCCCGAGGCCGACCTACACAATGCCAAGTGTCTTTTACTCCGGAGATACTACAGCGGCTCCTGGAGACAAGAGTTTATCGTTCATTATTCCCTCCGAAGGCAAGTTCTTATCGCCACGATTTCAAATCTAATGTCTCTACAGACGCTGGGAAAAATGCCGCAACGCCAACAACACCATGACGCACAACCCCCTGAATTCTACCGTGCTCAGTATGCACCCAATGCCCTCGCATGGCCTCATAACCTCGTCTCTCCAATACGGCATCGTCTCACGCAGTTTCCCGTTCACAGGCGCGGTCCTCCGTGGATACCTCGATGCAGCAGGCAGCGGTGGCCTGGGGATCGGCAACCCCAACACCGAGTTCTCTCCCAACGTCTCGGCTTGTGCGCTTGGATCAGACGGCGGAACAGCCAAGATCGTCTGGGGTTTCCGAAACGGCGAGGTTGCGTTTACGGCGGCGAACAAGGCCATGGACGCGGGCAGGAGATCCGCTGCAAGGTTCACGCGGTGCAAGGTGGAGGAGCAGCACTTTGGTGTTGTCCTCCACGCTATCTGGGACGGCACGAACGCCGTGTCTGCCGGCGGTGATGGCCGCGTCAAACTCTGGGATGCGACGCCTCAGTGCGTTTGGACATCGGAATGCCATGCGCCAGACAAATGCGTCAAGGTCGCTTCTGCATTGAACAAGGATATTATCGCAGCCGCCATGCGCAGCGGCGATATCATCGTCTGGTCACCAGTCGGCCCGACCTCCGTTCAGAAGATCAGTATTCCCTGCCCCATCCGCGGCGAAGAGGCAAACCGTCAAGTTTCCGGCCTCTTCATTGACAACTCGGCCCTCCTCGTAACGTACACCGACAGCCACCTGTTCTACAGATTCGACGTCGATTTTACCACCGACTCTGTAGAAGTCTCCCACTTTGGCGACCCGGCACTTGGGGCAATCACCTCTTGCTTCCCCTCCTTCGCCGACCAGCCAGAGGAACACAGTCTCGTCATCACTGGCACGCAGCTCGGGTGTGTGGGTATATACGCCTGGACGGACAAGAATCAGGATCTCCCGGTGCACAAATTCGAGGCATACGAAGATGGGGCGAGTGTGACTGCCCTTGCATGGAACGGGGTGACGTTGGCCACTGGGTGTGCACGCGGGACGACCAAGGCGTGGGATGCACTTACGCTCGAGTTGTTGCGCGTCTGGGCTACGCCTATTCCCCGGAAACGCGCGACTCCGACGTTGATGGATGCTCTGAATGCGGAGGATCCCAAGGTCAGGCAGATTCTCCTTGGGGCCGATAGAGAGACGATGTTTGTGGCGGTGGGGGATCGGGTTATGGCCTTCCGTGCTGGACCGGTGCCGAAAGGAGGGGCACTCAAGGTGCGGGGAAGTCCTGGCAAGAAGAGGGAGAGGACGGGGACGAGTAAATATCATCGTGAGTTTTCTTTTTCGCTGGCTGCCTGTAGCTCAAGGTGGATGCAGAGCAATTAGAGATGAACGAAGAAATAGTAGAATCGCGGCACCTGCTGCAGGAAGAAAGCAGGTACGCGCAACGGGCGTATGGGCGTGCTCGTGAGCAGCGGGCGGGCTTGGAGACGTTGGGACTGGATGAGGTGGAGGCGGTCGAGTATGTGCTTATGCTGAGTCGAGAGGAGGCTATGGAGCGCGAGAGGCAACGTCCGCCCATTGAGGAGGGGGTGTTTGAAGGGGATTTCGACGAGGTTGAAGTCCCTGCTCCCGCTGCAAGCAGACTCTCCCCGTCTCCCCCTTCCTCCGCGCCCTCGCCTGCAGAGGCGTTATGGGCGCCATCGCCACCTTCACCGAGGAGTCTGCCGCCGCCCATGGTTCCTGCGCACTTTCCGGCCATGAGCAGCAGTGCGAGCTCACGCGCTTCTGTGTCACCAAGGGCCAAGTCGGCGTGGAGCACGCCTCTGGGCGGACGTTCGCCCGTGCCGAGTCCAGGGACTTCCTTTGCTTCCAGTAACAGCCGGGCGATGCCTTCCGGGAACGAGGATATGGATGATGATTTGCGGTTTGCGATTGAGCTTAGTTTGGCAGAGGCGAAGAGCCGGGCTGGGGAATTTTAGAAAGGCTTTATTCTCTTCTTCTTGAATATAACGCGAGTTAGAGCACTCGACTTTAGATTATGGTTTCTACAACGAATTCTCATACGCCAACCCGCGCTGCAGTCCCGTCTCCAGCATACTCTCAATGGCAGCATCGGCGTAAGGTAGGGGCACCCGGGTCACACCACCAAGACCGGGCTGGACGTACTTGTCCATCGCATACTTGGTTCCTCCGATCCCTGCCTTGACAATAGCCCAATCCGATTCTGCGACGATATCCTGCAACTCCCTAGCTTCCTCGAGTGAAGTACCTGCGGTCAGGGCTGCAGTGGCCACATCGTAGAGTTTGACGATGGTCTTGGGGAGCACGTTCCCCGTGCCTGTTATGCATCCCGAGGCGCGGGACACGAGTGCGGCGAGGAGGATATCAGAGTAACCGGGCATTACGAAGTACTGAAGTGGGTGCCTCGATTTGTAGGCCTCGGATTGGGTATGTGAGCACAGGCGGTGCGTTTTGCCGATGCTTGCGCAGGTCAGCTGTGTAAAACGAGGGGGGTCAGCAGATGAAAAACAATAAGGTAAAGAAGATTGCGGTTGTCACCTTTGCACCAAAGCAATTTTGATGCTCCGAGAGCTCGATGAGGAAGTCCGAGTTGAAGTCGATGCCAGAGGCGGCGCCAGGAAAGTTGTATATCATGACTGGGAGTGGGCTACCATCGAGGACTTGGAGGAAGAATTTCTTGAGCGAGGGGAGATCGCGGCCGATCGCGAAAGAAAAGTAGCCTGGCGGGATGACGATAACGTAGTCTGCCCCCGCGTCGCGAGCTTCGTGGCAGAGACGGACGGTCTCCTTTGCACTACCGGTGCCAGTGCCAGCCAGGATGGGTACATGGGTGAAGCCTTTCGAGTCGAGGGCGTCGCGCGAGGCACGGATGACGGCAGCACGCTCTTTGTCGCTCAGATGGGAGGCCTCGCCGTTGGTCCCGAGGAGGACAATGCCCATGCGCGCGGCAGCCAGGCGAACGACCTGGGCCGTGAGCGCGTCAAAGTCGACAGACTCGTCATCGGCTTTGAAGGGAGTGATGAGCGGGCAGTAGACACCGTTGGTAAAGGGCCGTGCAGGAGACATGGTGGTGAGCTGCCCACATTGGCTTCACGTCTTCTTTTTATAAGTCACCGCGTCAGAAGTGGGCGGTCCGGGACAGACTGGCCGGGAGCTGTTGGACCGGGCCGGAAACATTCGCAAATAATGCAACGCCTGACGACAAAAAAGGAAGTTCGGCGTGTCTAAATCCCGCTGCGGCCGGGTTCCGGCAGCCGGTGCCGCAAACAAGATTGGCTTCAGGCACGCAAGCGCTGATACGCCACCGTGTGTCTCACAAGAATCCCGTCCTCGGCCACGCGTAAAAATGTCCACTGGTAAGTAAGATACAAAGGAAAAACAAGTTATTCGTTTATTCTGTAAAGGTCCGGGGGCCGACTCGCAACCTGCTCCGTGCTGTGAAACGCACTGGCTTGCGAATACGCACTCCGTGAGGAAGCGTTCGATTGTGACCGGATCACACCGGCCCCAACAGCCGTTGTCCCCTCGCCCTGAGACTCAGATTTGGAAAGTATACTGGACGGCGCCTTGCTCGATAACGATGTAACCCTCGTTCTTTGCACCCATTCCGTGATTCTCGTATACGTCGGGCGCCGGGGGAGTGGGCTAGACTCTCTGGGTATCACTTTTTCTGCCGGGGTTGTCAAGATTTAGGTCATGAATTTTCCTGCAGCAACTAACCTTGATACAGCAAAGCCTCTCCATCGACGCTTGCCCGAACATTGACGATATGTGCATTATGATTCTTGCGAGACCGTGCTTTCCGGCGGCGGTATAACACGAGGATCAAGGCTGCGATGAGCCCGACGAGTAAACCCAGACCCAAACTCAAACCAGCCACGGCCCCCGTAGAAAGTCCCGAGTTGGTAGATCCCTGGGAAGAGTTCGCTTGGTTTGGATTCGGTGTAGGGGATGAGCCGACAACAGTTGCGGCTGGCCATGCGGTAACCACCCACGATCGTGTAGGAGAAGGTGAGCACTCACTATGCGTTACCGTCGCCGGCCCGGGCGGAGGCGATGTATTAAACACAGTTGTTGCAGTGGAGGGGTTAGCTGCGCCGAATGAGTAGGATAAGAGGATGAGTGGCTCCAGACGCACGGAATATTCCCGTCAACGACTCTGACTCTGACGCAATATGGACTGGCCCGGACGATTCAGGAATCTCGGTGACGACGCTAGATGATAATGTGCCGCGACCAGTGGAGGAACCACCCTGAGGTGCCATTGTAATAGCAGATAGAACTTGAGGAAGGGAAGAGAAAAGTCCAGCAGTGAAGGAAAGGAAGGAGAATTGAAAGCAAGAAAGCGAAAGCGAAGGATGGGGGAGGAGGGGGAAGAGATGTGCGTGAAGTCGGTATCACGGACAGCTATGGGCCACCATCCGAGTCGCAAGGCAACGGTACGTTCTTATTTCATGGCGGCCAACAGCCGCCGCTTGAGGGAAAACGATTGAATTCCGCAGCAGTCCGTGGGCCCGTTTTTGAGCTCTAGCTGCGGAATCAGGGTATTCATCTTCGATGGCGGCAGTGTCTAGTAGGCAGGCAAGTCGTGTCGTAACCGGTAGTCGTCGTTGGGCGGCTTGGTCCGCGTCGTGGATTTGAAGAGAAAGAGACCAGGCCGTATTTGAGCCTGTTTGCATGTATATTACTTCACTCTTTCAACAACTCCGTCAGCAAGACCTCCCCCGCCAGAAGCGTGAAGATCTCGCTACCGCTCTTCACGATGGCAAATACAGCCACCGCAACACACGGAATTGAGCTCTCCACGACATCGATAATGATGTTGTGTTCAACGTTGGAAAAGTCAACGGTCAACACAACATCAGCCGCCGCCGCCGCGGCGGCGAGCTTTGGATCTACTCGAATCCGCTGTCGGAGGGAACGTTGCTGCATACGGACTTGTAAAGACGCCAGCTTGCCGACAAACTGGCGATCGGACACAGGGTAGAGGGCTGCCCAATTTCGCATCAAGCCTGGTGGACGAGCAATGGTTTCGACGTACATTCCAAGCCCAAAATTTCTCCTTTGCGACAGTCCCTCCGATGTCGAGGCCAGTCACGTTGTTGGCATACTCTACTGCAATATCTGATGCCTGTTGTCAGTATAAATCGTCGTCTCAATGACACACACGAACTTGACACTCTCGCATCTGGCACATCTTTTGAGCTTATCTTCCCGGGCACACTAGACGACAAGTCAGCAGATCAAGCCACAGTGAACTACATACGACCAACCTCCGGATGCCCGCAGAAGTACTTGATCACTGCGTCCACCATCTGTTTAGCTGCAAAGATGTCCACAAAAAGAGCGTAGAGAGCTTCCCACTCGGGCAACAGCTCAGCCATCCCGTCCTCCCTTCGAATCTTTGCATAATCAGCTAATAAACCCGACCGTTCAACTGCATGGAGAACAGTTCGGAGAACCAGGCACGGGGCTTCAAAAGGAAAATGGGTCAGAATTTGAAACGTTAAAAATGTAAACACTTACCGACAAGTTCGTTTACAATGAATTGTGTGGTTTCTTTAATTTGACGATGAGACTCGTCGGGTTGCAGAAAGGTGAGGCGCGCTTCGTATAAGGTCCGCAAAAGTCCCTGATTGATCGCTCGTATCAGAGGCTGGTGGGAGGTGGCGGCAATGAGATGGGGGAGGATCATTGTCTGGATGCACGTTCCAACGTGCGAAGGACCTTCAACTTGCTCGATCAAGGAGTCGACAGCAGGGATGGCCACAGATATGGCGTCCACGGCGTGCATCACTTCGCCCAGGATTGGATTGAACTTTTGGACGAGAAAGGCGATGAAGCGGAGTTGTGGTGTAATGTCTTCCGTAACCAAGGGTTTTGAGGATGTGAGGTGTCGAAAACGGTCTACGGCAACCTGCATGAAGATCTTGGCGCCTCCGACAGCGTCAAGTAACGTGGAGAGTACCGACTGGGCGGTCTTCAACTCCAACATGTGTTGGATGGTGGAAATTAATCCGTCGTGTATGACACCCGGGAATTCCAGGCTGTACTCCATCCAGAGCATTCCTGTGAGGGAAACCACATCAGGAACGGCAGCCATCCGTTTCAACAGGCTGGGCGCGTCCGTACACGCCAACAGCAACGTGGCTATTGGGCTCTTCATTTCTGCGGCGGTCATGGGAAACGGCCGGCGTTTATTGCCGATGGTCTCGTTGAGATCCGCGTTGGCATTGTAGAGGAATATCATCCACTTCCAGATGCCCGTCTCGTCCCATAGTTGAAGCACCATCCCTCGCAATGCGGGATTGTCGTCATCGACCAAGACAGCGAACCGTGTGAAGAGAAGGATGGCATCGTGTGCCCTCCCAACAGCTTCTATCTGAGCCGGAGTTAAACCTTTGGTGCAAGTCTTGTTCAGCGAAGGCAGGTCGGGCAAACGGTCGACACTGAGATCGTTGCCCAGCCGTTGCCTGACAGACATTGAGGAGAGAAAGGTGGCAGGAACTTTAGTTCGGTGAACATCTCGTGTGAATCCAGCGAGCGCGCTGGAAATCTCAGCGGCAGAAGGAATTGGGCGGGAAGGAGAAGCCATCCGGCGATCATATGTTGATGGCCGATCAGCGTCAGTCAGCCTTTGTAAATAGGCCTTTGTCAGGACCGTTTTGCCGAACATCTACTCAACATCCACATCCCGCCCGGCCGCGTTCGAGGTTCCGTTTACTCCTCGGACGGTGGTAGGACGGCCCATTCTCATGCACAAGCCGTTCTGGCACCATTTAACGCCCCCGACAGCGCGCGTTGAACAGCGTATTTATCAGCCGTGTCAGCAAGAATGACCGAGGCAACCTCTTAAAATGCACCCATCTCGATGAGACAGTCTCTCATCCTCTTCGTCCTGAGTCTCCTCTCTGCTTTGTATCTCTCCCGCAACGCCCTATTCTCTCGATTTGCAACCAAGCGAAACATGGCAACCTTCGACCTCCCCACGATGCAAAAGGAATGGCGAAAGGTCCTCGACGAACTCCCCGACACTCCCGAGAAGATTCCCGCCTTCTTCTTTGGCCACGGGTCGCCCATGACTATGACTCCGGACTCTGAGTCGGCTGGCCGCGCCCCTGCATCTATCATGAGGTGGGGTGGTGCGAGTGGGCCTTTGGCCGCATTTCTCAAGGACTTTGGGCCGGCACTTCTCAAGAAATACCAGCCCAAAGGCATCGTCGTATTCAGTGCCCATTGGGAGACGAGCGGGGAACGTCTAGGTGCGTCCCCTTTCTTCAAATTCTGTCTCTTGCTCATCGAATCTCCAGTCACCGACTACGGCGACACCAACCCCTTATTGTACGACTACTACGGCTTCGCACCCAGCTTCTACCAAATCGACTTTAAATCCCGCGGCGACACTGCCCTCGCCCAACGCGTGGTAGACCTCTACAAAGCCGCTGGCCAACGCGCGCGCCTTAGTCCCAAAACTGAGGCTCGCGGCGAAGACGGGCGTGGATTCTCTGGACCGGGGCTCGATCACGGCGTCTTCATCCCCTTCCGCATCATGTTTGGGAACGTCTTCACCGACATTCCCATTGTCGAGGTTTCAATTGACGCGAGCTTGAGTCCCGAGGTCAACTGGGATGTGGGCAAGACGGTGGCCAAGCTGAGGGACGAAGGCATTCTCGTCCTATCGGGCGGGTTGACGGTGCATAACCTTCGCGACTTTAGCTGCTTCTCACCAGACACCGCCAAGCCTGCGCATATCGAATTTGACCGTGCGATTATCGAGGCGGTCCAGGTCAAGGATGTGCGTTGTACTCTCCCTTTTCCTGGTGGCAATACTTACTGCTGTGACTTAGGACGCAGCTCGCAAAACCGCCCTGATAAACCTTGTTCAGCATCCTGGCTTCCGCGCGTGCCATCCGCGGGAAGACCACTTTGTACCTATCTACATCGCTGCCGGGGCGGGCGATGGCGGCGCTGCACGCCTCGTTACGGACACGTACGGTTCTGAGACTGTTGCGTTTGGACTCTGATTTCTTTCCTCCGTGGAAATATGTACCTTGTATTGCAGAATGTTAACCAAACACAGTAGAGTACACGGCCGTCGAGTTTTATTTTATTCTTTCCATCTCTGTGCCATTGATCTTGATCCCCTATCTTCTTGCTCTCTTCCAGCATGACGCGTCGAACTCGCCAATCCCTTCGCCTCAACAACGGAAAACCTTTGCTAGACCTTCCTCTTGACGTTCTGTTTGAAGTCCGTTCTTGTATCCGTCGAAGAGGCCGTGGCATTTGACCACAATCTCCCAGATATTCAGACGCTTGGACCCATTGACACTTCTGTATCTGGCGAGAACCAACAAGGCTTTACGCGGATTCTTGCTGGACCGACACAACGCCAACATCTGGCGCGCGTCTTTGCGAGCCGTGGAGAGTGGGCCGCCTCTGGCCCCCGCCTGCATGGACGACCCAGCGTGGTGTCGATTGCTTTTCGAAGAGGTTTGCCACGTATGTAACCTCTTTCTGCTTTCACGTCGCGTCTCAATACCGACTTCAGGTTTCTCTCTAGCCGCTGGAGCACGACTACCAGTCCGATCCTATCTGGTGGGAATTCGCAGCGAGATGGTGTACAGACTGCTCGGGACGCCAGTGAGAAATTGTACACGACTGTAATCATGGTGTGACTTACCCGTCTTTTCAGGATCGTGAAACAGATTCCTGCTAGACTCAGCGCGACACACAAGACGCCGATATTCGTCAAGGGCGTGTTCCCTGCGATAAACGGTGAATCTAAGACTCTGACCGCCCCACATTGGCATTGATTTTGCGGCCTCAAGGCGTTTACCTTAGAAAGGACGTCAAGGATTTCACAGAAACATACTGCGATGATAAATCGACCATGGCCTCTGAATCGGCTTCCGAGGCGAAAGCGATCAAGGCTGGGAAGGCCAAACTCTTGCGGGAGCGCAGAGCTCAGACGAAAGCTACCAACGAGGTTTGTGTTTCCGCCGAATTTCCAACGTGGGATTTAATATGGCACAGTACTCGACAATTGGGAAATTGTGGATGGGTCGCATCGTTCAAGTTAGAATTAAAGAAATCAAGGAGTTGAAGGCTGTTCGCTATGCCAAGTAAGTCGCATGGTTGAATTTAATGGCCGTGGTTTTAAACCGAGCTCCGCAGCGTTCAAACGAAACTGCGTGAAGCTGGCTGGCCTGAAAACATCGTTGTTTGGGCGCGATATTTCTTGGAAGCCCACCCTCTTGTTAGGATACCACAAGCCCTCAGTGATGAAGGTATTTGCCCCTTTTAACCTCGAAATCTATCTCACTTTCCTCGAAGAATGGGACGAAATCAAAGCTGAATTGACCAAGGACCTAGAGGTTCACGTCACGCCCAAAGTTCTAGCAGATCGAGTACGTCTTTTGCAGCAAACGTTTCCCGATCCCATCACCGAAAACATCCCAAACCTCGCAATACCTCCCCGGTTGGTCGACGTCGCATTGATACCGGAGGTGAGGGCGGCTTTGGAGAATCCCGACTTGAAGCTGGTCCTCAAGAAGGCGGATCTTGAGGCAGCGCTCAAATCTCATCTTCCCAACCTCGTGGTTTCATGGTCTGCCGCTTTCGAGAAAAAGCTTCGGAAACACGCTGAAGCGTCGCTGAAAACGAGGTTCCCCGATGCGGACATCATTGGTGATCCCTTGGAGTATGCGGCGATGGTTTTTACGTGCTACTGGGGTTGCTGCACAGGTCATTTCAGTTCCGGCAAATCCAAGACGTGCTTGCGGAGAAGTTACGACTAGCAGCACTCGACAAAGTACGAGAAAGTCGTGGAACAATTCTGCCTGCAGGAACCATGCTCTCTTGACAGGGCTTTCCGACTTGCGGACCAGCCCAAAATGAACGGGGTGGTGGATCATGTTATCAGGTTGTACGGAAAGGATCCACAAACCGCGACGTGCGAGGAGATGGACAAGATGCCTGGCAAGTTGTATTGTGTCAAGTGCAAGAATTCGACATGGAGTTGGAGGGAGGCGGTGGTATGTTGATCCTATTTTCCCCTTGCGCAGGGGATGTTCAACAAGTGACCAGACGACTCATTATCATTTGGGCTCCGGCAAGTTCGAGCTGCGAAACGACGTGGCTGGCAGCAGCGAGTCGTCGAGTAGTTGAGCTAATGGCTGAGTGACGGAGAAGGACAGAGGTGGCAGAGCTCTTTTTCTTGGGAAGTGACGTGTTCGAACTCGAGTAAGATTACTGCGGACGAAGGCTGCGGACGAAGGAAGGAAGAAAAGCATCGGCGAGGTGATCAAATTAGAATCCGCAAGTCACCCAGTCGGTCATTGCACGTTTGTACGATTTCTCCTGCAGTTCTGTGTGCGTGAAATCCATGTATTATTTCGCCCTATCATTTTTTTTTTCAACCATGAGCGTCCAATCCACTTTCTACAACGGCTCTGTCAGGCACTCCGATTGATTCGAGCTCGAGTCTGATGTCCAACCCTGAATTGACCTCAGTCCCATACATCGAGCGGCAGTGTTCAATGTCGTGCTCGGAAGATGATGATGGCGCTGTTGGTGGGACTTGAGCGGTCACGGGGAACTCTTAGAGCGCGTCTGAAAGGTTGGACGGAGAGCGTCTGTTGACCGCACAGCTGATATCAGAGCCGCCGACAGACATGGGACTTGGGCGGTCAGAGACAGACGGCTTGAGGTCGTGAAGGAGATGGCATGGGAAGTTGTTTTTAGCGCGGGCCCCGGGCGGTCTTGACCCGTGTGTTCCACGGTGCCTCGTTGAGTGCGACGAAAGTGTTAACTTGAACAAATCCCTTGCTGCAGAGAAGCCCACTTCAAACTGCTTTAACAAAATACACGTTCAGCAAGGATGAAACTGCAAGTTGTCCACGACCTAAATGAATCAACTTAAAAGGCAGGTGGGACTTGGGAGCAGGGCGCTGCCACCATGTCGGATATCTGCAGAGTGCGGGGTAGAGAATCCAGATGAAGTGAGAGACGCGGAGAACTGGGGAGAGATGCGAGTGTTCTCTGGTCTTCTGGTCGGTTACTATTCGATGGAACGACACAGTGGCAAAAGAAACGACTTACCTTTATACTTTACCTTTAACCTACCTGTTGTTGAAGCGTCTTTGAGTTCTTCGTTCTTGAGGCCTTCTGTCTTCAAGTCTTCTTTCTTGTTGTTGAGGTCTTCTTTCTTCATTTTCGAGGTCTTCTTTCTTGAAGTCTTCATCCTTGAGAGGTCTCTTGACGACCTCCCAGAATTGTGCATCCTTAGGGATTCGAACCCATCACCTCGCCGAGAGAGGGGGCCGAGTTGCAGGAGCTTGGTGCAACTCGGCCAAGGAGCCATGAAAACATACCAAGTAGACCTGGCTAAGTGCATGCTGCGGTGTACTGCGCAGCAGGGTGGGACTCGCTCACCCGATTCGGCAGAGAGACGACGCTGTTCCTCCGAGGCGAACAGATGGGGCGCTGCATAGGGCTGCATATGTACGACTCCGAGTGTGGTTGAGAAGATGGCGCAGAACCGGATCAAGGTCGCTGCGGGGATAGCGAGGATGACACGCGCCGTCGGCTGCCGCGATCACGTGGTCTCGTGACTCTTGTGTCCCGACGTCATAACGGCCCTCCGCTCAGTCATTCACTGTCTTCAAGGGCTTCGCCAACGACCTCCGTGAGCTTTAGGTCCTACCTTAGCGCCAGTGAACCTCGGAGGCCAATACTCATACCCAAAAAAAACAAAAATTTCGGAACCGTGCCTTTTGGGTGAGGTTTCTGCTCCAATGCGGAGGTCAAGTACCGTTGAACGTGCTTCCCAGCTGAGAATGATGTTTTAATGTATGGCTGAGTTTTATGGTTTGAGGTTCGTGGTCTCAGTTAAAAGTTTGACACTTCGCCCAGACCTAGTCTCTCGTAGACGATACAGCTGACGAACAAGTAGCTGCATGTAGGAGAGTGGGGTAGCGAAGATTCAAGTCAGTCAGGAACACGGCCACGGGGTATGAAAACACGCTTGTTAATTTGAATACAAGACTGAATTACCGTGCCATCCAGCCACCGTCGACCAGCAGACTTTCACCGCAGACATAGTCCGACGCGCGGCTCGCGAGGAAGATAACAGCCCCCTCAAAGTCCTCTGGTGTGCCCCATCGTCCGATCGGAATGCGTTCCATAATCTGCCGTGAGCGTACGGGGTCTGCGATGAGTGCGGTGTTCATCTGCGAGACGCTGAGCTGAGTTTGTGCTAGTGCAGAGAAATACAAAAAAATACCTCTGTTGCGATGTACCCCGGGGATATGCTAGGTTCTCGGTGAGACGTGGAGATGCAATTTATACGAGCGCATTACCCATTGACATTGATGCCCTTGGAACTCCACTCGTTGGACAAAGCCTTGATCTACGGACAGGTTCAGTGGAGACAAGAAATTGAACCAAATCCGCCCACCAATCCCAAAACACCGTGTTTCGCGGCGGCATATGCAGGAACGGTCATGCCGCCTTGGTATGAGAGCAGACTGGCTACATTGATAATCTTGCCTCGAGACCCGGTGAAACCCACGCCGCGCGATTCCAACATGTGTTTTCCACAATCGCGAGAAAGTGTCCATACCGCGTTCAAATTAACTTGCAGGACCTGCGTAGACGCGTCGAGTCGTGTTTATCGCCGATTCATCACACCTTACCTCATCCCAATTCTCGTTGGTAAAGTTCTCTGCAGGTGCACTGACTCGAATTAACAATGGAGACGAAATGATTGGCTGTTCCAAGACGCACCGACGTTGAATGCCGCCAGAATTGACCAGAATGTCAAACTTCAAGCCCATCTCGCCCGTAATCTTCTGTACAAGTCCCCCGAGCTGCTCCTTGTCCGCCAGATCACACTGAACGACAGCGACCTGGCGCCCCAGCTGCTTGGCTTGCGTGGCTGTATCCTGATTGTCTAGATTGCGCTGCGAAAACATCCATACAAGAGCCAAGTCAATCGCAAGGACAGACCTGCACCAGGATGAGATCGGCGCCAGCCTTGGCCAGGGCGAGGGCCATGGTCTGCCCGATGCCTCGCGTGCCGCCCCTGTGCAGCCCAGGTCAGTCATCTCGCACGCATCGTAGCACCCATAAGCACGTTACGAGTGCCGTGCGGCCTTGAAGGGAGAACAGCGACGAGAGGAATTCGTTGGAAGTCATGGGGAGAGGGAAAGGGATAATATTCACTCAACGCGATGAGAGCAGCATTAAAGCCTGCGGCAGTCCGGCCCGATCGCGATCGCCACTGTGGATCAATCGGTCCGACTCTTGTAGTGTTACGGCACGCCGAGTCAGCAGGCGATCACGCCCAACGCCGTTGAACGAACACGCTGTTCAAGTTCTTGCTTCTGACTGTCACTGTGGTCTTCTTGTGGTTCTCCAAATGGCAATCCTCTCTGTGAATTCAAGCTTTCAACTATAGCAGTGGGACTTTTGGGACGATATCGATTTCTAGCTCTAAATTATATCTCTACGCCACAAGCACTGCCCGGTACCGCACCTTACCCTCCCGCAGACGCTCCATACCCTCCTCTACGCCTCTCTTTGTCAAAGGGAAGAGCTCAACGACCGGCTCGATCTTGTTGCGCGCCGCAAAGTTGAGCATCCGCTTGTGCGTCGCACGCGAGCAGATAATGGACCCCTGCAGGGTGATTCCACGCGTGACGAGGGGCATATTAGGGATCGAAAGGTTGTCGAAGGCGACGGTGAGAGGGTAAATGAAGCCGCGGCGCTTGACAATGTCAAAGTAACTGCATGAAAAGGTGAGTGTGATTCTCGGCAGGGATGCGCAACGTACAGTTGCCAGCTGGGCAGGAAGCTCGCGGTGACGATGAGGTGGTCCAGTTCCGGTACGTCCAACTTGTCGACGCCCTTTGTAGGGTAGAACTCGGACGCACCGAGACGGAGTGCCTCCTCACGCTTGGACTCGGTGCTCGAAAACACGACGACGGTGGCCCCCATCTTGGCCAAGAACTGGATTGCCATGTGGCCGAGGCCACCGATACCGACGACACCCACACGGTCGGTTGGCCGGATGTTGTACGTCTCAATGACACCAAAGACCGTCGCGCCGCCGCACATCAAGGGGGCAGCATGCTCTGGCTTGAGTCCTGCGGGGACCTTGTACAACCACTCGGCGTTCCAAATCGCACGCGAGCCGAACGAGCCCTGGTGGTGGTTGCTGTCTCCGTATTGCTCCTTGCTCGGGCAGTACTGATCGTCTCCTAAAAACCCGGGGTGAGGTCAAAACTCAGGCAGGAAGAAGAAAAAACAATTGCGCACCGTGCAAGCACTCCTCGCATTTCCCGCAGACCTTGTGGATGTACCCCCAGCCGACGATGTCCCCGACCTTCAAATCTGTAACACTCTCGCCGATCTGCTCGACGATACCGACTCCCTCGTGGCCCAAGACCATATCGGCGTGCTTGCAGTGCTCGTCGGTGCCGCAGATCCCAGAGTGAGTAATTTTCACGAGAACTTGGTTGCCCTTTGGCAGAGGATGGTTGGTGGTGGCCTGGACGATGCCGTCGCTGGCGGAGCCTTTGTAGACGGTGAATTCGACGCTCATGGTTGGTGAGGAGGATGAGTAGATTGAAATACGATGGAATAATCCATCGATTTTATACGCGCAAAACTGAGGAGAAATCGAAATTACACTTCCGAGAGTCGGGACTGCCTTATAAGGAAGGTAGGATCAAACTGTCAGGCGGAAATTGCCTCATTAGGAAATTACACATGTGCCATGACCTTCCAACTGATTGCCCTCGAAGGCTTATCTTTTGGAGCTTTGGCAACCGCGTCACTTCCCAAGAGAAAACAGTCTTCCACCTCTGTTCTTCAGCTCAACGGTGCCCGATTGACGCTCAAGCCTTACTCGACTCGCCCCCGCCACCCACCTCGTTTTGCAGCTCAAACTGGCCGGAGCCCCAATGAGAATGGGCCGTCTGACATTTGCTCAACAGCGCGCAAGGAGAAAAATGGATAAACGCACCACCGCCTCCCTCCAGCTCAGGAGAACTCGTTTTCCCTGGGCCCATGTCGAACTCCTGCAATTGACACAAGACAATTTGCCAGGCATCTTGTCCATCTCCCCGCACGTCGCCGTCTGTGGGTCCTTTCCGTACAACTTGATAACATGATCCACCACACCATTCATTCTGGCGTCTGCAAGTCGGAAAGCCCGGTCAAGAGAGCATGGGTCTTGCCGGATGACTTCTTGCGCCACTCTCTCGTACTTTTGGCTCAAATTCCACTGGCTGCCACCGAGTCCGTCATGGTGCGGGCACTTCTTCCATTGTCCGGGACTGAAATGACTTGTGCAGCAAGTCCAGTCGCACATGAACACCACGACCGCATACTCCAAAGGATCGCCAACGATGTCCGTATCGGGAAACCTCGTTTTCAGCCACGCTTTGACGTGTTTCCGAAGCTTTTTCTCGAACGCTGCAGACCACGATTCCACAAGGTCGGGCAGTTGAGATTTCAGCGCTCCTCAAGATCCTCCTTCTTGAGGACCAGCTTCAAGTCGGGATTCTCCAAGACCGCCCTCACCTCCGGTATCAATGCGACGTCGACCAACCGGGGAGGTATAGCAAGGTTTTGGATGTTTTCGGTGATAGGATCCGGAAATGTTTGCTGCAAAAGCTGTATCCGCTCTGTTAGAACTTTGGGCGTGACATGGGCCTCTAGGTCCTTGGTCAATTCAGCTTTGATTTCGTCCCATTCTGAGGAAAGTGAGATAAATTTCGCGGTTGGAAGGGGCAAATACCTTCATCACTGAGGACTTGCGGTATCGTAACAAGAGGGTGGGCTTCCAACAAATATCGCGCCCAAACAACGATGTTTCCGGGCCAGCCAGCTTCACACAGCTTCGTTTGAACGCTGGGAGCTCGTTTCAAAACTATGGCCATGAAATTCAACCGTGCGACGTACTTGGAACAGCGAACAGCCTTCAATGCCCTGACTTCCCTGATTCTACCTTGGACAATGCGGTCCATCCACGCTTTTCCAATCTTCGAGTACTGCAGCATATTGAGCATCAAATTAGAAATTCTGCAGCAGCACAGACATTATTGATAGCTTTCGTCTGGGCTTTGCGCTCCCGCAAGAGTTTGCCTTTTGCAGCCTTGATCGCCGCTTTGGTGGTGGAAGCCGATTGAGAGGAAAGGGTCGATTTAACACCACAATATTTTGCTGTGAAATCCTGTACGTCCCTTGCAAGATAAGCACCTAGACATGCAAAAAATTAATCTCAATCTAGCGCGGTCAGAGTCTCAGACTGACCGTTGATACGAGGGAACACGCCATTGACGAATATCGAAGTGTATGTCTCGGTCGGCTGCGCCGCGCTGAGTTTGGAGGGAATATTCATCACGGTCCTGGAAAGACAAGTTGAACGGCACCATTGGAATCCTGTACAGATTTCTTCTCACTGGCTTCCCGAGCAGCCTTGACAGTATCTGGCTCCGAATTCCCACCAAATAGGATCGGAGTGGTAGTCATGCTCCAGCTGCGCAAAACAAACCTGAGGGTACATCAAGACGCGACTTAAAAGCAGAAAGAGGGCACGCACATGACAGATCTCTTCGAAAAGCAATCGACACCACGCTGGGTCGTCCATGCACGCGGGGGGCAGAGGCGGCGCGCTCTCTACGGCTTGCAAAGACGCGCGCCAGATGTTCGAGTTCTGCCGGTCCAGCAAGAATCCACGTAAAGCTTTGTTGGTTCTGGCCAGATACAGAAGCGTCAAGGGATCCACGAGTGTGAATATCTGGAAAGATTTCGGTCACGAAAGTACGCCTCTTCAAAAGGGACGAGAACAGACTTCGAGCAGCACGTCAAGAGGAAGATCCAGAAACGGGTTTCCATTCTTCAGGCGGAGAGATTGGCGGGTTCGACGCGTCATGCTGGAAGAGGACAAGAAGATAGGGGATGACGATCACACAGTGGCACCGCCACAAGAAAGAGATGGAAAGAATAGTTTTTGTATCAGACGGCCGTGTACTACAACGTTGGGTTCTGTACAGTGCTACAGTGCGGATAAGAAACTAGCGATGACAAGCGACGATAGCATGAGAAGGATGAAAAGTAGAAGTGGAATAGAATTGAGGGAAGAAGTTGGTAGAAGAGAGGAAATAAACAAAAGGATAGGAAAAGGGGAAGTGTAGCAAGTACCGGAGCCAAACCATTGTACGACTAGGAATCCAATAAGTGCACGATATAAAAAGAGGAATGATAAATGGAGCGGCAACGACGTTATGAGTTGGCCGGTGGCGGTCGCGGCTTGAGGCTGAAGGTGGCCGTGAGGGCAATGTGGCTAGAGGAATACTCATAAATCAAAACAGTCAAGAGAGCGGAAAAAAGGACGCACTCGGATGGGAAGTGCGGATTAGGGAAACCCACGACCTTGTCCAAATATGACTTGTCGATGTCTCCCACTACGGAATCCAGGATCAAATTCGCCGCAGTGTACCACACGTAGTCGAGGATGCCACGGAAACCTGGGGTTACGTTCGTCATGGACATGATCTCATCCGGCACTCCGCCCGCCGTCACTGTGCTATACGCGCTCTTCAGACCTAGTCGATGCCTTAGGCCTTCCGAGGTGTAATTCCCATACGTGTGGCGTAAAAAGTCGGGGTGTGATGCCGAAAGGCTCCCATTAGAGAGAAACTCGTACACGCCGGAAGACGGTATGCTGTTGTAGTCCCCGCAAATGAGCATCGGAATCTTGGTCCCGTCCGAGTACGTCGGGGGAGGTGGCCGAGGAACGGGCATCTCTTGATCAGTCGCGCTGGGAGCATCTGGTGGTCGCGGAGGGTACTTGGCGAACCCGTTGGCGATCTTCTCGATCTCCTCCATTAACAGCGCGGTCTGAACGAGCTTGACGTCTGCATATGCAGCGTCCCAGTGGAGATGCGTATTTGACACGATAATCCGCGAACCCGACACGAGATCCTCCAATAGACAGACAACAGCGATATGGTCTTTGCCCAAAACGCGATTGAACATGTCGTCCGTCTTCTTGAAGTCTTGCCGTTGCATGGCGATGGAATTGAACTCGACCAGGTGACTCTCGACAAGTTGGAAGCTAGACGGAGTGAGCATCTCACGGAAGAACAAGGACAACAGCACGCACCGGTCCTTTTGAAGAACGTCGCACTCCCATCAACTTGCCGCCTATCCGAGTCCTGCATCGTCTTGTACCGCGACTTGGCCCCGAACACGCCCTCGTACCCCAGGTCGCCCATCTGCCGCGTGAAAAAGTCCTCGTATTGGCCTATATCCACCTCCTGCAAGCACACGACGTCCGCATTACCCTCTGTCACTTCTTGCATGACTCGGGCTTTGCGGTAGTCCCACGCAAGCGCCCAGGAAGGCGTGTAGCCGTACATCTTGGCCGTCGCAGCCCTTTCGCACAAAATATTGTACGACATGACTTTGACCGTTTCAAGGCCAAGTTCCGTCGGGTTGAGTGTGATGACAGGTCGCGGTGGAGGTCCTATTGGCATGGGACCCTGGTCGCGAAGGTGAGATATGACTGCCTGCGTGCCATCCTTTTGCAAGAGGGCTTTCAGCTGAGCGTCCATGGGGTTTCCCTCGATACCCAACGTCTTCAGCCGGTGCAGGGTGCCGTACTCGTACGGGATAGTAGTCAGGTGATTGTCAAAGAGATACAACTCTCGTAGACTGGTCACCATGCCTATCTCGACGGGGGAGGACTAGACAGGTTGTTTCCCGAAAGATCTAGAAGATCCAAATGCCGGAGCTTCGATATTTCGGGGGGAACGGAGGTGAGGGAGTTGTGGTTGAGGTAAAGACAGGTGAGGAAGGTGAAGGAAAACAGTCCAGAGTTGGGAGGTATGGACTTGATATTGACACCGCCCATGTCCAGTTGCGTCCATGTGTTTTCGGGGGCCGGGGAGCTGCTGGCCGCATTGCAGCATCCGCGGCGGGTGCGACCGTGGAGGAGGGGTGGTTGATTGCCATGGCCAAAGCCAAGGACGGAGAAGGGGGTTGTTCTTCTTCCAAGGCTTTGTTGGGATTCGTGATAGTAATGGCGGACTTTGTGGCGCCTCGCGAAGCCATAGCGCTCGCACGAGCACGGTGGTGCGGTGATCGTGCCGCTCGAACCGACTCCTCCCAAAGTCAGCTCCACGTAGCAGAAAATAGAGTCCAAGACAACACCTCGTACTTCATCAACTGCGACTGCCAATGTGGGCTATAGGTTGGGCAGCCGGCGACTGCTGCAGCTGACTCGGGGGAGAGGGATAGTGTCCCAGCGAGTTCTGGTGGCTGGTGATGCTGCATCGGTGGCATGTGTGGATGTTGCATAATGGCGCCGTTGGTATACATGGTATATCCTGGCGATGTGGGAGGGGGCTGGCTTTGAGGAGTAACGAGGTGCTGTCGATTCCAGGGGTTGGACTGGTCATGATGTGCTGGTAGTTGCTGGGACATTCCCGGCGACTGCTGTGGTAGTACATTGCATGCTATATCGCAGCACACCAGATTATTAGAATCGGAGTGTCGGGACAAGGTACTAGGTCCGATATCCGTCTGGGTAATCCCGGTAAAAGAATACTGTGACCTCGTCAGCAAGGCGAGACTGAAATGGGCCAATTTACCTCGAGAAACCAACTAGAGACGACGAGGAACACGGGAGATGGCTGGCCAGCGTACGCGCAAGCCTGGACACTGTTCCTCGGGAAGCAAGATATGGGATAAAATGTACGGGGATTTTGAGAGTGTGGATGAAGGAGTGGTCGAGGAACGTATGCACGAGGCCGAGAGAGAGGACAGTCGCGGACAGCGATACAAACTCGACGCAGTGGCTTCGAAGGACTCGGATTACGTCAACACCCCAACTCCCTGATCTGAACGACTTCACG
>JARKIF010000214.1:0-49863 GCA_029378245.1 Roridomyces roridus | reverse complement strand
ACCATCAACGTCTTCACAGCGACCACTACGTTGCTGGAATGGACGCGATGCCGTGAGCAAGGTTCCCCCGGAGGTCTCTAAAGAGATTCCCGACTGCCGACGCCGTGGTGGATGTCCTGATCGTCGGCGGAGGGTGCGTTTTCCTCCCATCTCCCTTTACATCCCACCGACCAATACAGACACTCGGGTCTGACAGTATCTTCCCACCTCAAAGCCATGGGCGTCAACTTTGCTTTGGTAGAAGCCAACGCTGCCATTGGGGACAGCTGGGCAAAGGTGTGTGCCACCCATCCAATACTCCGCATCCATCTCAACTGCTTTAGCGTTATGACAGCGCGAAACTGCATACAACTCGGCCATACAGCGGCCTTATGTTCCCCTGCCGGATGATTTCCCGCAATACATCCCTGCGAAGAAGATGGCCGCGTACTACGCCCAATACGCCAAAGACATGCAGATTCCTGCCTACCCTGGCAGGAGATCTACTGCCGCTACGTGGGATGCAGACAAGGACGCGTGGAAAGTGACGTTGACATTAACTACGGAACAGGGCGGGCAGCAAGTCTTGTTTGCAAAGCATCTGTTTTTGCGGTGGGAATCGGCGGTCGCGTGCCGAACATGCCTGACTATCCTGGCATGGTACGTGCGGGTGCTATCCTCTTCTGCCGGTATACATTGACGACACTAACAGGAAACTTTCCGCGGCGAGAGTTTGCACTCGGGTGTGTACACCAACGCCTCTCGATGGGCAGGCAAACGCGTAGCTATTGTCGGAGCGAGCACCACTGCGTTGGACGTAGCCCTCGACTGTGTGGACTCAGGCGCTGCCTCTGCGACGGTCGTCCAGCGGGGCCCCACACGTTTGTACTTGCGTGGCCAGCTCGCCGCTGCGCAGAAAGTCTTCTGGCCTGGCGATGGGAGCATGACTCAGGAAGTGGGCGATACGCTGGCTTCGGAGGATCCGAATATCTTGCAGTCGCAGCTTAGTGCGATCATGATGAAGGCGTTGAAGGACGCGGCGGAGTACGTCTTCTTTCTGATACTGCCCAAGAAGAAGTTGATTGATACTCGTCCTAGCCCCGAGTATTATGAAGATCTACGCAAGGCTGGCTTCCTGCATGAGCCGGAGGGGCCGATACATCAGCAGGTATTCTGTCGCATTGGGGCGCACTACCCCGACGTGGGGGCCTGTGATGCTATTCGGTCGGGTGAGGTACGCTGTTTTCATTCTCTTCCTGGTATCATGTCTCACTCGACACAGATCCTCATCAAATCAGGCACCCCAATATCCTCTATTACACCAAGGGGCATCACTTTCGACGACGGGAGCAAGCTGGATCACCTGGACGTCATTGTATGGGCTACCGGCTTCCAGAAAGACTCGCGACAGTCTGCGGCGCTTATCGTTGGTGAGGAGGTCGTGCAAAAGTTGGACCCGGTTTGGGGACTTGACGTGAGTCAAACTGTTGTGCTAGTCTGTGTTGCTTACAGTAGGCTTGCGTGTAGGAGGAAGGCGAGGTGCGCGGGTGCTTTAGGCCGAGCGGGAACGATCGGATTTGGTTCCAGGGTGGTGAATTGCAGTCGATTAGGCATTTTGGCAAGGTGCGAATCTTTCATCGAAGAGGATATTCAAACTTACTCTTCGAATAAACTAGTTCTTGGCGCTCCAGGTTGCCGCGGATGTCGCTGGAGTACGGCCGAAGCCGTGCACTGCATGATACGCTGCGAAGGGATGTATAATATTATCATTTGGCTAGCTCAAGTCTTTTTTTGCACCTGTACTCTCTGTATTTACCTCTTCGACTTTCTTCACCGAAGAGGGAAATTCCGCTGCACCGCCATGTGTCATGATTATATGGTGACGTCAAGTAAATCTTGCGATCTGGTCACTTAGGGGCTCTACCGGTTTGGTGAACCTCGACCGTGGATTTGAAGGTATCGGCCTTTGAATTCGATATCTATACAATATCATTACTCTCGTAATTACGCCTCCTTCTAACAATACACAGAGTGCGCCTCTATCATCTACCCGTAATCATAAAAATCATGAACCTCATACCTTCTCCTTCTCCTTCTGCTTCCCCTCCGCCGCCTTCCTCTCCGCCTCTGCGACCATCCTCGAAAACCTACTCCGTAGCCGGATCTTGGGCCCAAAGAAGAAGAGATATAAGGTATCGGCACCATCGCGAGCGATATTAAAGCAAACATCGTGTTGGCCCAGTTGTATCCCATGGCTTGGAACATCCTCCGCGTGAACAAAGGAAAAACGGTTGCACTGATGTTTCTGCAAAGACTTTGACCTGCCAACGCCGACGATGCGAAGGGGCCATAGCAATCAGCCAAGTAGCTGAACACGGCGAGGTAGACGAGGAAGGTCGCCCATACGAACAGCTATCAAAGGAGCTCAATGAGGCTATGTAGCCAACGCAAAAGGGTAGACTTACGGTAATTGCGATACACAGGGCGATCCACGGAACGAACGGGTACGAACACCAAGCATAGATGAACATGGAAATCGGCAGCATGATGCTGGCGCCACAAGCCATGACCAAACGCGCTTCTGGCCCTCTACGGTCAACGAATTTACTGAAACAAGTTTTAATGCGTCGAAGGATAGAGAACAGAAGACGTACTGATACAGAGTTTCTTGGTAAAAGGTGCCCGCAAAACCAAAGGCGGTTCCAACACTAGCGTAGGCCGTTAGTGGAGTTTCACCAAAATGAACGGGATACGCACATGGTTGCATATACCGTTCCTTCTTGCCCCACAGTAAAGTGGTGAAGATCTCGGAAGATTCCAGGGATGGACCTGGGAATGTTGGTCATAAAATCGAGCTATCGCAAAATTGAACATACTCTAGCATGCAGAATAGGATACCCCACAAGAAACCGATCCATAGCTGTAAGAGTGGATATAAGCAAGAGCAAAAAAAAGGCCGCGGGGACGTACACTGAAAGCCGAAACGACGGGTTCAGTCGTGAGGAGAACTAGTCTTTATTAGTTGAATTTGCCGAGGGTTGAAGGAATGCATACGTAGTGGACGAGTGCAAGACATATAGATGAGCTTTGTCAAACTGGCTCTCTCGTCTTCAACCCGAGCGCGATACCGTTCATCGCCTGTTTCCTTGCGAACCTTCTTGGCCAGACGAGTGAGGATGATCGAAGATCGCGTCTCTCGCATGATGGTTGGAACGAACAGCGAGTAGGCTCCGCAGAGTCTGCACCGAGTTGAGTAACATTCAGTTGGTGAAGTGATGGACGAACATGAGTTGAATCCATTCTATCCAACGCCATTCTAATTTTGGATTCGCCTCGATCCAACCGGCGACGAGCGGGCCGATGCCTGAACCGCCAACAGCCGCTACAGAAAAAATCGCCATTGGCAGACCGCGGCTGTCGAGTGGTTAGACAATTGCAGATGAAAGCTGAGAAAGCGACCGACTCGTGAGGACTCCAATCTTAGAGACAGTTAGAGATGGTCACAAAACAATAAAAAATATGGGCGAACCAGCTATCGTCCCGCCGACCCTTGGTGACTTGGATCAGAATTCAACCAAAATGTTTCGTGCGGAAACTCACATCGTCGCCCAAGTTGAACCGAACGATCCTTGCAAAATCGGGCTACAATTACAGTCTGTATATTCTTGGCTCTGAAGAAACTTGTCAGCAAAATTCAGAGAAGAATGATGGTGAAGCGCACAAGGCAATGAGCAGATACATGCACATGAACCCAATTGCCGAGACAATATACAGAGGCTGGCGTCCAAATTCCTCGCTGAAACTGGAGGTTACGAGCGGGACGATGCCGAAACCGAGCGTGTAGACGATAAAGCCAACCGTAGCCTGGAATTCGGTGCAATTGAGATCGCGCTGCCCGGGTGAGTCAGCAGCCGTGTGACGCGGTGAGGGGGTTGTATTACCATCATGGAAGTATATCCCAGGTTATACGCGGCGCATGTGGAGGCTATTGGCAAGCAGAGTCAAGTAATAGCAATGTGCCTGGAAAGGGCCAGACGCACATGCAACCAAAGTGGACCAACACGCGACAAGAGTTATGGCCCATTTTTTAGAACGAGGAAAGCAAAGTGGATTTCGTGGGTCGCCGTCTTCGAATTCGACCTGAAATCCATCTCCAAGTTTTAGCTCGTAGATAGGAACAAAGCAGGCTAGTACGCACATATATTTTCTCATTATCTCGCAATCCACCTGACGGTAGCGTACTCTCCGAATCAGAGGCGTTCCTCGCCACTCCTCTCGCAGAAAATCTAGGGTCAAGCTCTGAATCGTCGACCTCGTCGAGGGATTTGACGGATAGGCCCTCCAGATTCCGGTCGGAGTCGGACGATCCGCGCGCCAATGTCGTGGTGGCCATGAATGAGCGGTGAACGAGCGACGGACGTAGCGCGCGCGTTGACCTTAAGTAAAAAGGCAGCGGGGCATCCTTGACCCAGTGTTTGATGGCAATCTGGGTGGGGCTCGGCACATCTTTCACCAAATCCTGATATGGAAATTCACGTGGCGTTGATGTACTCATCTCTGGAGGTTCACGTCACGGTCAAGTTCACATCCGATGATCTTTAGAATATTGCAACTGGAACCAGGGATTATTTCCCTCTGGATTTCGGGATTTTTGGGGAAGTGATCTAGAAGAAAAAATGAGGCAAAACAATTCCGGTTCAACTTTCAACCACACCGGCGCATCTTTGAACTGCTTGGGTTTACTATGGGTTTACTCTGTACCTGTGGTAGATTATTACCCCCAAGTTGGTGTCATTTGAACGGCGTTAACGACTGCCGGCCTGGCCATCGTAGATGTACAAGCAAGATTCCGGCACTCGAGCCGTAACGCGGAACAGAATTACAAATGTCAACTCGAGCTAGCAATAAGTATACAACAAGAAAGCAAACCAATTCAAAAGAAACAGCCAAAATTATTCCCACAAACAAGCACCTCGGAGCAGCTTCAAGTAACTCTTCCACAACCCAGCTACGCGCAGCAGGAGGCAACCAATTGCCGTTGTTCGCATCGCGCGAAGGCGCGGAAAAGGCCTTTCGACCACAGCCTCCACATGTACGCAGTTTCGGCGTCGAAAGGATGAAAGATGTCACGGAACATCGGCCTTAGCGGGTTTCAGCCTTCAGACAGATTAATTCCTCTGGAGCATAGTACGCACCCCAAATATGACCTTGAGCGCAGCGCGATTCGGCCCCACTATCGAGAGTGATGACTCCTCCGCATGCAGGACACGACTCCTCCAGCGAATCTTTCTCGCTCGTTTCCCGGGAGAATGAAGGGATACTGGACGAAATGGCGTTTAAAAGGGACTCGGTGTCGGCTCGGAGCTCGGGCGGTACACCAGGCATGGACGACTGCAGGGCGATGCGCATGAGGAATGGTATGTCGACCTCTGAGCTCAATTAGCACAAATGCAAGAGGTGAAAAATCCGGATCCGTACCTCTCAGACAAGAAACAACAGCGAGCAGATGGCGGCAGAGAACTCCAAGACAATTGCGCAGTCGACTGGATGAGTTTCTGGCGCGACGGCCTCAAGTTCTTCGCGCTTCTCCGCGTCAGTAGTTTTAGTCTGCAAATCAAATGAGGTAAACGACACCAAGAAAAAGTTGCAAAACGAACCAAACAAAAAAGAGTTACGAAAAATTTTCAACCGGATCGACAACAACACATCGCATCCGAACAAATGCTGCTTGAGGCTTTGCCGGAAATCCATCCGCAAGTCGGGCGTCACGGCGTCGCCGGCCCACGCGGCGATCACAGGTTTGGGCGGCACATCTGCAATCTCCGACACCAATTCCACGATACGAGGATAGAGTTCAGGAAGAAGTTCTGGCAGATACAAGAAAATAGGCCGCAAGATGTGGAGCGGCGTCGCACCGGTCGCTGAGTTTCGTTGGGTCAAGTGCAGTGGAAAGAGGACCAAGGGCGTACATGCTTAGACGATGTTATCACGTTCTCAGTTGACAAAGTAGAACATCGTGCGTCGGCGGTTTGCATAATTGAGCAGCTGTGGGTGGGCGTCAAGTCGAAATCAGGGGGGGAAAAGAACCAACTCCCTACCTACTATCGTGCTCTCTTGCAAGACATCGTATTATAGTCAAAATCGGATGGTGAGCGGACCTTACCACGAATTAAACCGGAAACGAGACAGGAAAAAACCATCTACCGAACTCACTCTGGACCCATAGAGCACAGAAAAATAGTCATACGGGATCAAAACCGCTCACACGGTCATATCACGCTTGGAGCCGGCGCCTTTTTCGGTACGTTCAAAAGGGCTGCGCAAGATTCCGAAAGTCCACGACTCGTCAGTTCATCTGGTCTCTGTACTACTTGCTCTGAGAGCGTCGGATCTTGGGATACAGAGTGGACGATATGGATTGAGCCGATCAATAGACAGACGAGGGAGCGCGTCTTCTTGGTGGATGTAGTGCAGACCCGATACGGGATGCAAGGCGGAAGACCGACGGATATCTTTTGGGTGGCAGAGAGCGAAGGATGCAGACGCCCAGACCAGCCCAGGCCTCTTCCGTCCACAGCGACAACACACCGGGGAAGCCCTGGCGAGGACCATCTGCTCGACGTCAGCTTAGATTCCAGAGCGCGTGGATGTTCCTACGTTTCCATTGGGCAGAACCCAAGACAGAGCAGTGATTCCAACATTGTCAGGCTCAAAGATAATCCGCTGGGAGTCCTCCACGCGGACGTCGATGGTGTAATCGCGAGAAAATCCGGAGGAAGATGCCGACGACGAGAGGATTTGGACAATCTTAACCAGGCCGACGGACCCGTCCGCAAGGCCATATGCTAGATTACACGTTGCTTCTCCCGCTTGGCCGGGAGACCAAGGGGAAAGGGCGAGGTGAGTATCCACTGATCGAAACTTGTATGGTAGTGACATGGTCGAGTGCCAGGTTGGCATATCTTGAACTCTATCAGTATTTTCTGGGCAGAGCGCGCCGTACGTGCCTGAAGAACATGAGCGTTCCGGCGCGAGTACCCGTTATGACCAGGGAGCTGTCGATGTACGGGGAAGGACTCTTGATATTGAACACCGCTGGACTTGTCCATAATAAACCTACAACTTCCGTGTTTATCGTTGGTTCAAGTCCATCTCATTGGATAACGCACTAGTTATTTGTGATCGGAGTGTCTGCTCAACACTTGAATACTCGGACTCTTTTGAGACCAGTTTCGACAATTGACGGGTGACATCACACAACTGAAGACATGACGACAGGACGTTTCGTGGGTGGGTGAATAAGGCACCTTTATCCATTCCCCTTAATCGAGTTCTTCGTTGTGTGCCATAGCGTAAGATCCATGTTCGAGCTCAGTATGGCTACGACACATCTATAGTAAAAGACGTAAGGAGAAAGAAACACCGGTGTAAGAACGGGCACAGACCCTCCATCTGGCGTGAGATTGCTGGGAGAGCATGAGAGCGTGCGGAGTCCGACGTCCAAGGAGCCGAGGGCCAACGCACTCCACTCTAAATTGAGCGGTATGAGCGAGGGAGACGTGACGATTGCAACGCAATCTACTTGAGAACAGTCGAACCATTTGTGCCCATTGCGTGCGTTATAATCAATCATGTGTGAAACCCTTGACGTGAGAGTTGTGGGCATCTTGAGTACCGATGCAAACCGGGCTCGGCGTCTGGGTGCTGTTATTAGCATGACAGAGGATGGGAAGCTTGGGAAGACAGACTAGGATGTAGACGAGCCTTTTGCATGGCGTGAATAACAAGTAAATTGAGAGTGGAGTTACGGACGGACCTTTTGTCATGAAAAAACCCTGGCCGTCGCCGACCATTGGAGAAACCGGGCGGGATGTGACTGACGGATGCTCAATGCACTGAGAGGCGGCGTACGCATCATCCCGCTTGCTGAGAAAGCGGTGAATCTTCGGGCGGGCGTCGGTTAGAATCTGTACCCGTCAAGCATCGAAATAGGCGAAACTGGAGAGTTTACTCAATGCAGACTCGTAACCTCATGCACCTGTTGAGTGGAAGGACAGAGATGTACACTGATCTCGGAATCGGAAGCGCGGATCAAATGAAGATCTTCCTCTCAACAGTCGACGATGCTCGCTCTTGCCTGTTTCTCCAGGACTCGGGCTTGACCAAATTATCATCGATGGCGAATGTCAAACATATTCGGCGGGTATCGAGGTCGGCAACTGCGACGCTGCGTGCAGTCCACCAAAAAAAAAGTCGGCAAAAACCAACTTTGAAATACGGAACAACCGATGCACCCTGCTCCGTCAATGTTATTTCTGCTTGCCCGACCCCACTGCTCAGACAAGTTGGCCGCGAATACGTCTTGAGGTAAGGGCACCGATCACGAAAGCCGCGGGTCTACTTACTGAATATTGAATAGCCACTCCGCGGCCTTGTAAGTAACTTGGTTGGAGGCGCCTGCGGGCCCTGAATGCAGCCCCATCAGGCCGAGCGTCGGTGGACGGCGGCGAGGATGCAGATCAGGACCGTCGATCGCAGTCTTCGGATAACAAGTTAGGTGACTTAGGTCAGAGTCAAGTACGAATTACGACCTCCGACAGCACGCGGCGGCCGGGCGAAAACACCGCTTAGACTCGTTCAAACACGTCGCCGTCGCGGCGCAGTGCCCATTTTCTGTTCCATCCGCCCCGTTAGCTTACTGGACACCTCGTAAGTACAGGCTTTCGTACTATGTGGCCTATACTGACGGTGAAGATCCCCTGATCAGGTCGATCCTAGTCGTCGATCATCTGCCTCCGGAATTTTGCTACCGCGGAAGAAAACGGAGGCAGAAAGCTCACCGTATAGCTCGCATGCGCCTAGATGCGCCTGCGCCGCCATCGGAAGGCGGTAGGGCCTAATACACGCTGCACTTCGGAACTGAGACGGCAGCGCCAGACATGCCTGTAACACGACACACCCATTTAGCATCCTGGATGGCCCCGCGAAGAAACCGATATCTGCAACAATTCCATAGTGCGACGCGAGCTCGAGCATGTATGTAGAAGCCCGAAAAAATTGAATAAAAATGCATTCCACGAACATCCACGCTTGCCACCACAATTGAGTTCAATGCGTGCGAACCCCCGCGCCGGCGGAATGCCCAGTCGCCGTGTAAGTCAGGCAGGCCGCTACCCATTGTCCGGCGCCCGTTCGCCCAGAGATTATGTGTTTTTGCCGTTTCAGACTACGGAATCGACATGTTAGGAAGAAGCGTCCGACATTTTGCACCCGGGGTGATCTCTGATTGACAATTGCACGCGGAATCAACGATTAAATTTCCCAAGACAAAAGCGACTGGAACGAATGTTACGGGCCCCATTTTGGAGGGGCCAAGGGATCTAGGGTTTAAATAGTAGCTAATACTAAGTAGTGGATACCAGAAGGACAGACTATGCTACAGTGAGCGCGAGAGGCGGACAAGAACGAACGGACAGGGGGTGATTAGGGTGCAGATTAGTGATGGATTCTAAAGACGGGTGTTCTGCAAGGAAGGTGAGACAAAAGCCAAAAAGCTAAACTCAGATTGGCGTACTCACGTGGGCCTGGATTTTGATTTTTGCCAAATTGGTGTATTGGTCTTCTTGTCTCACTGGTAAGTGAGGAAATACGCCGAGAGCGCCGGGAGGTCATTGGCCCCAGCGTCGGGTACCCCTGGCGGCGGGCACCGTTGAACTTGAGCACAACGGCAGTGCCGGCCCAAGGCTTGGGGGCAGCGCCGGAGGTAATGTGATAGATGGCGCGGTTGATCGGCGAGGCCTTGGCGAGGGCGATGGGCGAGTAGAAGATGTGAAGTGGGAACCGGAGGGGCTCGCCGTTGAGGCCCTGCGTGAGCACCACGCTCTCCGGAGGGGAGTCAAAGTAAGGCTGCAGGAACGGAATCGGGCATCCGTTCGAGGGGACGGTGGTGCGGCGGGCGGCAGTTGATGGTGACGACCCGAGGGCGTTCTGGAAGGGTAGTCGTGAGTCTAGAGCGACAAAGACGACTGTAAAACGTACCTTCTTCCGCGACGAATAGAATTGCCGACACGGAAATCGACTGGGGCTCCGCAGGTGGAGGAGTGGCGATCATGTTGTTCCCATATCCATGGGATGCGGGGCGACACTCCTCGCGGTGGCGTGCCCAATCCTACAAATGTAAATGAGATAGAGTGTCGCGTGGACAAGAACGTGGACATACGCCGCGAGCGTGCTCAGTCGAGCAATACCAAGCTGTCTGACAGCGGCTACACCATTGTGTAGTGGCACGGCCACAGACACGACACGGCTGGTTGGTTGGGTACTGTTGCATAATTGACGGCTTGAACGAGGTCTTGGAAGCGAGGTAAATCGATACAGTTGAGGGAGAGAGAGAAGGAACGAAAAATACAAGTGAGGAGAAAGGCCGTTCGCGTTGAGGCTTTATAGAAAATGTTGATTACGGTTTCCGTGTTGAAACCCGAGTGGTGGTGGAAAGACGACACTCTCTCGCGCGTCCATCTGGGGAAGTTGCTTCATCGAGATCGGGATGTGTGAGGGATGGTGGGTCCAGGAACAAGAGACTCCCTGAGACAACGTGGAAACATGAGATCGGGATCACCATGTCTTTGATTGTAACAGTACGTACCAATGCTCTGCGTCACATTGCCATATTCGACTAATAGGTGACCCCCCTGCGAGCTCTGCTTGAATTTTCCTGAATATTCAGCTTCAACGAAGTACTTGTGCTTCCAGAAGCTGAAACTCACCGTCATGAGATGGGACAGATATAGGTATATTTTGTTGCGGCAGATTGCCGACGGTGAAAAGCGAGTAACACGCGCGAAATTGCCCGAGTTGAACAGAAGAAGGAGTGCAGCGGAGGAGGTAAGGCGGGACGGCGTACAGTCAGACCAAATTTGGCAAATATTTGTCATCATCACCTTCTGCAAGCTCAGCCATGTCGGACGATGAGATGAACATCGACGATGGTACGCACCAGCCAACCCACGACCCCACCTTTTTAACGGGCTTTCTAGTTGGATCGGGAGGAGCAGTCCGACGACGGGGCAGAGGATTCCAAAACACCGGTCAGTCGACGCGCACTGCAGCATGCACCATACCCATCCATTTCTTCAGGTGGAAACGATACCACTGTGGCCAACGAACCTGCATACGACCGCGTGGAGACGGCCCATGTAAAAGACTCGGATACCCGCGCTGCAAGATGTGAGTATCGTCTGGCATCAACGCGCCCACGCACTGACTCGGAAACTCAGCGGTCGAGGGCTGGATTGTTCTGGTCACCAACGTGCACGAGGAGGCTACTGAGGAGGAGATTACTGACAAATTCGCCGAGTTCGGGGAGATAAAAAACCTGCACCTCAATCTTGACCGCCGGACAGGCTACGTCAAGGTGCGTCTTGCATGTTCGCTGTCTTTCTCTCTCTGACCTGTCTTCCACTAGGGCTACGCGTTGGTGGAATACGAGACGATGACGGATGCCCAGGCTGCCATCGACGGGGCCTCCAATACGCCGCTGCTGGAGCAGACCATCCACTGCGACTATGCATTCGTTCGACCACCGCCCTCGGGTCCGAAAAAGGGCAGGGGTTCTCGCGGCCGCAGTGCCAGTCCTCGTCGCCGATGATATCGTGTTTTCTTGTAGAATTACTGTACTAGCTTTCGCACCCAAATCAGACCTTGTTGATTTGTCTCACGCCCACCGCGCCTCTTCACAAACACCACCATGGCTCGTGCAGTATCGCCCGTCCCTTCCCAAGACACCAGCGACAACGAACAGCCAAAAAAGAAAACATCGCCTTCTAAATCAAAGAAGAACGAAGAGGTCGTCGTGACCGAGAGCGAGCCTGCTGATGAAGAAGCGGGCGAGGGTGGCGACGAGGAGGAGCAGGAGGAAGGAGTCTACGAGATTGAGGAGATCCTAGATGCGAGGAAGGGCATATTTGAAAAGGTAGGCCCACCACGCTGCCCGAAAAAAACACGTCGCCAACGCTGGACCAGGGCAAACTCGGGTACTTTGTCAAGTGGCTGGGCTACGAAGAGGACCAAAACAGTTGGGTGACCGAGGAGGACGCCGAGTACGTGTCCTTCACGCGTCGCCTCATTCTTCTCACCTGTCTCTCTCTGCAGGGGCGCGGGGGAGCTCATAAACTTGTACTGGGACAAAGTTAACGCGAAGAAGGCCGCGTCAAAGCGCGGTCGCAAGTCTGCTGGCGTGGAAGAGACCGCGTCAGAGGCCGGCGAGTCCGTATCTGCACCTCCAGCAGCCAAGAAACGCGGTCGCAAGTCAGCGGCAGCCAAGGAGGAGGAGGAGCGACCCGTGAAAAAGGCTCGGAAGAGCGCCGCTGCGGACAACAAGAAAGGACGCTCTCGAGCTAGGGTGCAGGAGGAGGAAGGGTCCGAAGAGTCAATCGGGAACATGTCGGCGCATATGGACGACCCCGACTGGAGCCATCTCATCCAGATTATCGACACCGTCGAGCGCGTGGATGATAAGCTGTTCGTTTATTTCACGCTGTAAGCCATCATCTTCCTGACTGTGCGTGCCGCCATACTCATTTTCTGCAGTAACACAGGCGAACGCATCCGAGAGGACTCGGAACTTTGTGGTGACAAGTTCCCCAAAATGGTATGTGCACGCGACGAGAAGAATAGACTCTGCTGACGGGCCGTCCAGCTTCTGCGTTTTTACGAATCCAATCTCCGGTGGAAAGAAGCCGAGCAGTAGTCACCCCCTTCGGCACCATGGCTCCTCAACTTTTGTTATGATTCTTTCTTGCTGCCGTATAATAGCCTGCTGAATATATGATCGGTCACTTCAACTCACGGGGCACGGAAAACGGACCCTCTTTTCGGTGGGTCGTACTCTGAATTCTTTTTACCGACCCGCCGCATCTAGTTCTATTGTTACGTCGCCTCAATTTCTTCAGAATATATTTGTTACTCTCACTTCGCCGCAATATATCTCCGTAAAGGACGACGGAGAGCGGAGGTTTGTTTCAAACTAGCTCTCACCTCAGGGTTTGACGAACTGAATCTTCCCTCCGGATTATCGGTACGTGAATGAATTCGACCTTTGGACTGGAGAGATCTGCAGCCACAAACAACGTAAAGGTACGGCTGCGAGGTCCCCGTCGCGTGGCCCTCACGTGGCATGGCAGAGTGTATGGAATGGCCTCCTGATCTGCGACTTATGTATGTACAGAAACCCCCTAGCATGCCGGTTGCAATACTGACTTGGAATTTTTTTCACTCAGCAACCTGCATAGGAGGAATGCACCCAGGCAAGTCAACAAGTCAAGGAATGGAACCAGCTCTACTGCTAAACCCTGCATGTATGGGTACAACGGACCGGAGGCTCATTCGACCAAGCCCTGGTGTCAATGAGTAAGTCTGACTGGGGAAAATCGCTACGGTTCACCAGATCGTCCCGAACGAACTACGGCATAGGACCTAGGTTCATGACTTACTTATTACAGCTTATTACTCAAGACGACTTGGTACCCGATTAACCGGTGGCTATTAGCGCTGGCTCACACTGATCTCTGCATTCCAACAAGTACGTACACAATTGACGGTGCAAAGATCACCAGCGCGCGCCGAGCGTAATAAACGTCTATCTACCGGGGGCCAGAGAAGACGACAATCGCAATTGCAGAATATTGAGATTCATTCTCTGCTACGAATACGACAATGACCCTGGTATCGACGCGACTTAGTTTTGCACGTTTCGCCTCGTCTGGCCCCTGGGTGGCAAACCAGGGCAGACCACGTTTCTTGGCGCTGTGGGTCCAGGACGGCGGTGATTCGAACGATATCCAGTGCACCTGGCCCATGGGACAACACGGTGAACTCGAGAAAATCGAACGACACGCAAAATAAAATCAAACGAACAGCGGCGGTCGGTCCTTTCGGGTATGTGGGAGTCTGTCCTTCCTTTGTGGCTGACCGACTGATAGGTATAAGCGCCCGGATAAATTGCCCTTTGCGTGGCAGAAACTCTATCATACCATATTTCGTTGTTTTGCTCTACGCAATATTTCGAATCCCATGGACTTTGCGACAGTCAGTGTGGGAGTGCGCACCCGCCTCACCGCCGCGGAGGCGGGTGTTATTGTTTGACCTTCTCCTTGCAGTCAAAAAAACCGATATTGGGACGCCGAAGGGTGTGAAAGTCGCACCGGTATGACACCCATCCACCCCTTCTGAATCCCTCTCCTCCAGCTACGCACAGGCATATGCGTCCCTTTTCGAGCACATCTCAAACTCAAACTCTATTTCTTTTGCCCGAGTCGACCCCAAAAGTCGTTGCCAGTGGCTTTACACAGGATCTTCAAAGCCGTTTGCGTCGGTGGTTCCTTACAAATTCCGGATACGTACGCGGAATCCATCGGTTCATAGGTTCCGTCGAGGTACAAGCCCAAGAAGATTGAATAGAGTCGCCGTCGGACAAGCATTGAAATATCGAGTGTGATGGCAAACCGCCCTGCTTTCGGCTCCTTCCGCGGGCTTGGAGACCGGCGTTCCCAAGTTCGTCCAGGTACGATAAAGTCCCAAGTCCCAAGAACTGGTATGGGAGACCATCGCCCCAAAACTTCAATAAATGCCGGAATAATGCGTGTGGCTAGTAATTAGCTCACAATAATAGCTTCACAAACAGCAATAGCAGGCAGTGGCAAACCTAAAAAGCTGAGATTATCATAGAATTACATGCGATGAGGATTGGAGCAAATAAGTTACTGCACCATGGCGAAGGAATGGGAAACAACAGCCAGACAGACAGAGAGACAGCATAAGAAAGAAAACGAACTCCCATCTCTATCCACACCAACTCAAAGCTCCTCATGGATAGGCACTTCGGCCTGCTTGAGCGCCTCGAGAACCTGCTCCTTGCTCTTCCCGATGATGACCTGCGCGGGGTCCAAAACCTCCTCCTCTGGCTCTGGCTCCGTGGACGGTGGGTCCACGGGGTCAATAGGGAGGATGGATACTTCCGGCTCCGGTTCCTCTGGCTCGGTCTCGATCTCGGTCTCCTCCTCAACGTCCAAAAACGTCTCCGTCCCCCGCTTCTTGAACCCTTGCAGCAGCTCGTTAAGCGCTGCCACGAGGTTAGCCAGCTCCGTCTGCACCTCGCCCACCTTGACCACGAACGGATCGACAGGCGGGTGTGCGTGCGTCCCAGCTTGAATGGCTGACGCGTCTTTGTGGAACGTTTCGCCGACTGTGGAGATAAAAAGTAAGCAACACAACAAGACGAAGGAGAAAACCGATCTCACCCCTCGCAATATCATGATAACGCTGCCAATCGTGATACGTCACATCGGCCAACCACGAAAGCTCCAACCCAATCGAGCCCTGCTCCTGCGCACACGCGTCCTGCACCTCTTGGATTATAGCCATCCCCTCCTCGCCCTCCTCCTCCTTCTGCTTGGCATGGAACTCGCGTATCTTGGCCTGTGTCGCCATAATACTCTCCTGCAAACGCTCCTCCACCTTCTTCACCACCTTCTCCCACTTGCCCATCGTTTCTTCCCCCTTCGTCCCCTTGTCACTCCCCTTGACAAGGTATACCTCGAGCCCCTTGAGGTACTTGTCACCCTCCGCTTTGAGCTTCCCCACAGCTCCACCCACATCCGTCTGCTTATCACTCAATACAGCCACGCCCTTCTTGCGCTTCGCAACAAGCATCTTCCGCAGCTCTTTCGTCTTCTCCTTGACGAGAGCCTCCATCGCAGCTTGCGAATCCGCCAACCGGCCCATCAAATTCTCCCGCTTCTCGGCCGTGATGCGCGCCTTGTCCTCGTCAGTGAGCTTGTAGGGTGTTTCCGCGGCGGGGGGTGCGTCGGGTACAGAGTCCTCATCGTCAACGAATTCGGAGAAGAAATCGTCATAGTCGTCCGACGGAGACTCTACTGGGGGAGGGGCAGCTTCCTCTTCTTCAATACCCATGTCAGCGAGGAAGTCGTCGTAGGAAGAATCGGTTTCCGGTTCGGTGGTGGGAATAGCAGAAGCCTTGATTTCCTCAACCACAGGCGATTCGAGGCCGTGTGCGGATTGGATGACGACAGAGGCGGCGGAGAGAGCTTCTTCCGTTTGTGTTTCCGATTCTGCGTCGACCACGGCAGCCTGGGTCTCGACAGGAGCCACAGTCGTTGTTTCCGCAGAAGAGGTAGGCACTTCGGAGGCACTCTCGCTCTCGGATGCCTTGGACAAGATCTCCTCGACAACAGGCGACTCGCGCCCGTGAGCGGATGCAACGGCGATCGAGGCGGCAGAAGAGAGTTGCGTCGCCTCGATGACACTCTCCGTGGGTGCTGAAGAGGGCGTAGCGGTTTCAGAGGCGACAGCAGACACTTCCTCCTCCGCAGAGGGTGTCGCTGCAGCCCCTGGAGTTTCCACAGGTGTAACGGCGGCCTCGACGGCCTCCGTGGTGGATTCTGCCACTTGCGTAGGCTCCTCCGCCAACCCAGTCCCCGCGCTACTCGCCTCCGGAACCACGACAACGGGAGTGATTACTCGGGGTTCAACGCCACTAAGTTCGAGCACCTTGTCCCAAATTCGTACGACATGGGGGTCAACGTACGTTCTCCGCGCTTCCCCAGCCTTGTCCGCAGTTAACAACGCCAGGGCCTTGCCATGTGCTGCGAGGGCCAACGCATGCGGCCGGGCGACACGGTACCCCTTGACGACCCACGGCTTGCTAAACGAATAGACAATCTGTGAGGCGGGAGCCACGTAGTCTGTATATGCAAAATGCAGGAGCACACCGCCCTGCTGCAACCTCCGTGACGTGTGTTTGATGTAGGGCGACGCTTGGCGGAAGTGTGGCGCGATGTAGGCATTGAATCGGGGGAGGATATGTTTCTCGTATAGAGGGATGACGTGTTGCTTGTACAATGGGACAACGCGAGCCTTGTATTGTGGGACGAGAACGCGGTCCCAGACGGTGTGTTTGGCGGCGGCGGCATAGGGTCCGGTGATCTCGGCAGTTTTGAGGATTACGGGGCGAACGGATTCGCGCTCGAATTTCTCGGCTTGGTGGATGTAGGGCGCGACCGAGGGGTGGGCGAGGGCGTGTCTGATGGGTGGCAGCACGAACGGCTCGAGGACGTGAACGCGGTATTGGGACAAGGAACGGCATAGCGGATTTGAGAGATGTTGGTCGCGTGGGCACGTCGTAAACGCGTAGGCGACGAATAGGGAGAAAGATAGATAGAGTAGATAATCCAAGAAGCTCCTGCTTGGTCGTTTGACTGGTTTTTTGTGATTTTTGTTCTTGTGTTTTGATTTTGAAGGTGGTTTTGGCGTCGGTGCGGCCTGAAGATGGTGCTGGTGAGCGAAGAAGAGTGTGCAAGAATGAGTGACGGACGTTATCTCGCGTCTCAGAGTCGGTGGCCAGCGCGGACGGTGGCGGTTTTGCCTTTGCTGCACGAGGAACAGCATGAGCAGAATTTGTGCGAGAGGCTACGGGGACGGGCGCCACAGGCGCCTTTCGTGTTACAACCATGAAAGCAGGTCAAAGGAGCGTAGAGTCGATGGTCAGTACAGCTCCAACCAAAAATGACGTGGAATGATCGTGATCCCGCGGTGTGTGTGTATGTTTGTCACGAGCTTTGATTTGCAACCACCATCTTCAAAAACTCGAATCGACTCGACGCTGAAGCCTGCTCTCTGGGTTAGGAAACTCGGACTAGAGATAAATATACTGCCCCTAGATGATTATGGACCTCCGAGTCCTATTCGGACTCTTCTCCAGGGTACAACTTTCAAACTGCAGTTGAAAGATGACTGGAGCTGTACCGAAGACCGACGCACGCCAGTATCCTCGAAGAAGGTTGGTTTCTCTTTGTCTGAGGTCCTGACCAATTTGATTATAGTTCTTGTCGTCATGTACGCCGATCTGCGGATCCCAAACTTCTGCGTCGGCTTGGCTATGAGAGGCAGGACTTGCCTCCCCTTCGCAGAACTTGCGAGCCCTCCAACCTGCCCGCCTCGCCGTCATTGACCAATATTTAGCCCACAGAACCGATTAGTCCAAAACTTTGAACCGAATTAGTGGTAACCGTGTTGGAGTCTGCTAGGGACCTGGGGTTTATTTTTCAATGAAATGGGAGACACCCTGATAACTCTCTTCTCACAGTTCAAGTCCTCCAAAATCTGTTCCTCGCTATAGGTGTGACGCAGATCGACCTCGACCCCCTTGCTCTTTTACATCGTTTAATCGCGATCGATTTTACATACTTCCTCAAAGGATTTCGCGAGGGAATGGAGAGTTGGAAACCCCGCTGGGCGATGACGGTTTCAGTGACCCTTCTTTCATTCAATCGACTAGAAGGGATATGCAACTGACACGCCTGGTCCAGACCTCTCACAAAAAAACTGAACAAAGAAAACCCGGTGATACCCTGCAGCTCGGTTGTTTCCGGTAGGTGTGCATGTACGTCACGAAACCACGCCGACGAGTCTCGCTATTCACCGAGTCCTTGCAGGGATTTGGAAATTTCCGGGTTGCGGCATGGCGATCTTATTCTGAGGTGCACCATTAACGTCATTCAAGCCACATGGCAAAGCGGTGAAATCGGTGAGCCACAATTCCAGTCTTGAATTCGGCACCCTCCTCGTACATAAGCACTGGTGTTTCCCGGTGCCGACCCTCGCAGCCGCGGAATTGGCGCGGATGCAATCCAAATTCCAATTTGGAAATGGCCGCTGGTTGCCGGGCCTCCAGACGGGTCCCGACTTTTATCGGGTGGGTCTCTACGTGATGTGGGCGCGCTATGTCGCACAGGATGAGGTATCTATGTATTCATCTCACCATTTATTTTGAACCAAACTTGAACCACTCCGCAGAAAAATGACGACAACGCTATGAAGTCGCTTGGCCCTAACCATTCATTCACACTCACTGTTTTTTCAGCAGCAATATTTTTGTGTGCAACGTCATACCACCCACGTGGCGGCAAGAAAACTTTAAACCACTTTGGTTTAGTCTCGGTGTATTCCCTTAATTGTCCAGGACGCCTAAATAATTCGAGGCCACGGCCATGTGGTAGCAGCGGCGGCCTCATGCCGTCGAGTCGCGGTCATGTCTCAACATCGGCTTGGATTTAGAAATTTATCCCCTTGGCAGGTGCCGACTCACACTCAAGAAATTAAAGTTTCAATCCTCACAGTAAGCAGGTACGGTACATCGTACACGTACGTTTGGCGCACGCTCTCTAGATCTCTGTCTCTGACTTGAGGAGTTTCCAGATGAACAGGCGGATACGTAGTTTTCCTGCGATTGTCCGCATCTCGGGCAAAGACCAATGGCCATACCTGCGACATGACACATCCCCGGCTTCAAGTTGAACTCGCAATCAATTACCATGTGCAGTGCTGCAGAAAAAGAGCAGCGTGGATCCTTGCCAATTTTCCTCCTTGAAATCGAGCCGATCCCGGCGCGGGTCGGTGGCACGTGATCGTGCATCCCACCTCATCGTCTTCCCAAGCTTGAGCCTGCCAAAAAAACTTGCTAGCCGATTCGGTCTTTCCTCAGCTGCCGCGACTCAGATTGTTGACTACCCGATCCGGCTCCTGTGGGCGCTTGTGTGTGTCGGAGCGTTATTCTCATTCCACGACGCGCTGCATTTTTCTCGTCCATCCGCCCTGAATACCAATCTATGACCCGTATAGCAACCAGCGTGGAGTAGTCCCTGGGCTTCGGAAACCTTCGAGGGGTTCCGTGTGCACCACCTGTTTATGGGTTGGAATCCGAGTGGAGAATCGATATGATGAACAGCAACGTTATTTGTGGTCGTCGAGCACCCTCGTTTCGACTGCATCCAGAGCACAAATGGAAAGACGAAACAAGAGATCTCTTGAAGTTGAGGGGTTCAAGTAATGAGAGCATCAATGTCAATGGTCATGACCGAGTCCCCGTGTCCCCGACGGGCCAAAAGAGAATACAAGGCGTGAAACTGGGGTGGGCGTTAGGGTGGTGAAACGGCTTGGCAAAATCCTCAACGACTCAGGACCTGCTGCCAGCAGTGCGCTCCGTCACTGTGGGATGAGATCTACGCACCTTCGTGCCTGGCAAGGCACAATACGTGTCTCATCCTTCGGCTCTTTGTTCCGTTTTCGAGTTGTTAGACGACAGCTTGCACGCTTCGATTTCTACCGTTCGCGAACATTAATCCGTCGTCCGAAGTTGAACTCATAAGTTCGATTCGGCATCCCACGTGTCGCCTTGACAGCCCACAGCGGATCAAGAATCGCAAGCCCGAAATGGCAGATCTGCCGAAAAGGGGCGATCCGATCAGGGTTCAGTTAGGCCTCAGCTGCTCTTTCGTGGCTTATTTCGGCCATGCGGCCCGCTATTATTACCCTTTCTGTATATGACATCACCATACATTTTCCATTTCAATAACCAGGTCTACATTCCACAGCATCTCTAATTCTCCATTTTTGTGTCTTGCCTCTACCAGGGTCAGGTACTGAGTCCAGACTAATATTAATCTATTCCCGACTTGCGTTTTCAGGATCAGATGGAATCACTTTGTGTTTGCTGACATCAGACACGCTGTGTCTCCTCCTCTGTGCCATGAACAGGTGTGAATATTGCCAGCCATCTCCTCGACCCCCGACCACAGCCACCTGCTTGTGCATGCCAGGCTTCTTCGATCTGAGGCCGGCGCGACAGTGAATCGTGACGACACTGAAGACTAGCCGTTTGCCCGATCGAACCGACACGGAACTGAAGTGGGAATGAAACTTCGGACGACCTAGCCCACTTCATTTGCTCTCCGAGTACAGCGTTTCCTGCCAGTGCCAGATGTCCGCCGTCAATCCTAGTCCGCACAGACATCCAGCCGACCCCGACCCAACCTCCCCGTTTACCGACACCCTGGTTGCCAACTTAATCAGAGAGAAAGGCGGCGTTATCCGATTTGTGACCCACACTGCCATACGGTGTCCGACCCAAGTCAGACCCGACCTCCCCGTCCTGCTTCCAACACGCCACATTAAAAACAAAAGAAGGAGTCTCGTTCATTCCCAGTTCACGTTCACACCCCTGGTTCCCCTGTCTCGCAAGGTCTGAGTTCGGTTCTTACCCGGGATACGCAACTCCTCGGGGCTCCAATACATCGAATCGAATCCAATTCATACCAAGTATACATATTAAACGATCCCGCCCGCATTGTCTCCCAAGCATGCACTCTGCTGCACAGTTAGGCGTGGACCAGTGTGTCCTCCCAATATTTCAAGCCCGACGCCATGAACCTTTCATGCCAAAAGTGCTTTCCTGGCTATTACCTTCTTGGACCCAACCTGAACCCCCTCTTCCTTCGCCCAGCGCCCAAATACTCGACGATCCACTTCAGCATGACGTCTTGACGCGCCTTCGTTCTCTGATTGTCGTCGGTGGAGCCGGGACTTGGCCGCCGCGAGCGACGTACCGCGAGACTTGGCCTGTAGCATTGAGATCGTATGACTCGGTATACCGCGCCATGGAGCCCTCTTTCCCCGTACCGGAATCTTCCGTCGACAACGCGTACAACCGAAGAATGATTGATTCGTTCCGCTCGCGAATGCGCTCGCAACTGGAAACGCATGTGGATATGGAGCAAGTCCGCAGGGCGTTTGAAGACTCCGAGTCATGTCCACAAGGGGTGTGGTTAGGACTATTCATGTGTCTATCTTTTTTGCGGCACTCCTACCGGTGCGTGTCCTTATATTTGTTAATCGGTCTTCCGCTAATATATTGAAGATGGGGTGTCAGTCCTATAGTCAGTGAAGCCCAAAGCGAACAGTCTCTCGACTTCCCCGAGGAGCTTGAACTTCCCTGGCGATATTTGCAACGACGTTTTGGGACAACGTCACCGGGCGGTTGCATGACCTCACTCATATACTGCAATCTGCGCGAAGACGACAGCTTGGAGTACAGTGTTACTGTGGGTTTACCAGAGGCCCACAGGTCGACTGAATATTGGACCACAAAGCTTACTTCAGAGATGGAAGTCCGGGTTCGTGCACACTGATTTCACCATGATCGAATCACTGATTTCTTTCGAAGGCTCTTCCCGTATACCACCTCTTTGCACAATCAATCGCCCACCTCGATGAAGGAGACGCTTCCGCCGCCTGCACCGCCCTCAAATCTGCCAACGAGACCCTCCGCGCTGCATTCAAGTTCTTCTTCAGCACCATGTCCGAGGCCCACATTTCGCGTGAGGTGTGGATGGCGTACGCGCAGGGCTACCAAGGATGGACGCTCGGCGGCGTTGACGGCAGTTCGGGCGGACAGAGTGTTCTTTTCCGGACACTCGACTCGTTCCTTGGAATTCGGCCGTTCCCATTTCCAGAGAAGGAGTCGCTGCATCTTCCGACGGCGCAACGTGACTGGTTCAATTACCTGAGGGAGTACGATATCCGGGCGGTGGTCAAGGCGCGTGTGGAAGGCGAAGAGGGGGAGGCGTTGACAGCCGAATTGGACGCGTTGGTGAAACAGCTTCGGGTGAGTGACTCCTCGGCTTGGGCTCGATCGTTGGTGTTTACGCGGCAATTTAGGTTTGGCGGATGGGACATATGCACAGGATGGTTCGCTACGAGTCGGTTCACCGCCCCGAGCGCAAGACGATGACGGCTGGGATCTCGGTCGTCGATTCGCCCAGCGAAGACCAGATGATTGAACACCTGAAACGAGAGTTGGGGACACGCCTGGCGCAGACGGTTTAGCAAGCTAATGCAGTTGTGAAATTCATCCCAGTAGATGTTGCAAAATAGCGTAGCGCCAGAAGGACTGAGTTGCCTTTTTGAGTTGGAATCAATTTGCAGCTGTTGACGCGTCGCGTCTCCTTCCCACCATGTCCTCTCAAGACGTTCGCGACTACCTCACCAAACAGCTGCTTATCGAAAACAACATCGTCACATACCGTTCTCTGAGCCGCGCTCTCGGTCTAAACGTCAACGTCGCGAAAAAGTCGGCCTCATTCCGCTTTTCTTCTTTCAATACAATGACGACTTGGTTGGTAGTGAGCTTGCAGAATTCCATGCAAGTGAAGGACAGAAGATGGCTGCGACCTATCTCCTGAGTGGCAGCATCCGCCCGGAACCAACGGACCCCTTCTCCGTTGACGAGGACGATGACATGTACGACGACGATGAAGAGGAAGAAGACGTGGTGGAATGCACGCAAGTCCTCCTCGTGGGCGAAAAGGATGTCGAAAGTGCCCAAGCACAATTCGTCCGCCTCGAAGCGATGCATGTGTACAGTCTCTCGCCGAGTGTGATTCGCGACAAGGGTTTGTTATGCACACCCACCGATATCGTGCGTGCGGTGGACAATGGGAAGAAGGGGAAAGAGATGGAGAAGACTGTGGGGAGGATCGTCGCTGCGAATGTCGTGGTGCGTCTATCCTCGTTCCTCTGGTTGTTTGACCTGGGCCACTGACGGATATCTGTAGTTTTCAGACAAGCCTTTCGTCAACTCCTTACGCCCAGGGCGCACGGCATCGACGAGCGCACAGACAAAGACCGCCGACACCTCCAAATCCACGAAAGAAAAGGAGGAAACGGCGAAACCGAAGGAGACAAAGCCGAAGCAGACGGGCAAGCTCGACTTTTTCGCGAAACCTAAACCCAAGGTGGAGGCGAAACCAAAGGAAGAGGAAAAGACGAAACCAAAGGCAGAGGTGAAGCCGAAGGAGAAGCCCAAGACTGTGGAGAAAGCCAAGGTGGAGGAAGGGGGCAGTAAGGTGCGTCTGTGTCTCTCGTCTCAACTAACTCTACTTACCAAACGTACAGAACATTGCTAAAAAGAGTGCCGGCAAGAGCAAATCCGCACTTGCATCCGACTCGGAAGACGAGGACGTGAAGCCTAAAGCAGGCCCGAGCACCATCTCAGAAAAGGTCGACGCCAAGATGGCTGACGCAGAGAGTAGCAAAGGGAAGGTATGTATTGAGCAAGTAAATTGCCGTACGGTATGCTAATGATAATACAGCGAGGTGTCAAACGCAAATCCACCGCAGCGCTCGTGGACTCGGAGGAGGAGGAGGAGGAGCCCAAGCCCAAGCCTGTCCAATCCAAATCTGAAGTGCGCGTCCGCAAAGGGGTCGTCCTTTCTGATTCCGATGAGGACGTTCCCGCTCGCAAACCGAAAGCTAAAGGCAAGGCCAAAGAGACGGAGGCAGGGAAGGAGTTGAGGGAAATGATGGATATCGACGATGGTGCGTCCTAATCCCACCTGTTCTATTGTGCTGACGAACAGCTGCAGATGGCGTCGAACGCGCTTCGCGGTTTGTTCCTCACGGCGACGACGACGTGGACATGGACGACGCGACGGGTGCCTCCGCCCCGGCCTCTGTCCCGGCCTCGGACGTGGAAGCAGACATGTCAGATCCTGACCCTGCGCCCAAGCGCGCGCCGGTGAAAAGGAAACCAAAGAAAGTTGTCCCGATAGGGCGGAATGGGCTGAAGAAGAAGAGGGTGGTGAAAAGTAAGACGACTTTGGATCATAAAGGGTATATGGGTACGTTCTTCTTTCCGTTTTGTAGAGCGTTTACTGACATTTTGTTTTGCAGTGACGGAAGACGTGTCCGAGTACGAGTCCGTGGATGAGGAAGAGGCGGAAGAAGAGAAGAAGGGTAAAGGCAAGAGTAAAGCTCCCGTCAAGGCCAAGGGAAAGGGGAAAGAGAAGGCCATGGACGACACGGAGGAGGAGAAGACGAAGGAGAAGCCCGTGAAGGAGAAGCCGGCTAAGGAGAAGGCACCAGCGAAGGAGAAGGAAAAGTCTAAACCCGTGCCTGCAGCGAAACCAAAGCTCAAACCGAGTGGGAAGTCAGGGCAGGCGTCGGTGGCAGATTTCTTTGGGAAGAAGAAGTAAATAATCCCGTTTTTTGGACTGATCTTATCTCATCTCCATGTCCCACGCTGCCGTTTCGTTTAGATTCCGCGACGGATCAGAGATCGCAACCCCAAAAAGGTAATTATCATGTCTCGAGTTACTCGCTCGGTGGGGTATCTCGGTGTTTTAGAAGAGAGTCATTACTGAGTGCTGTAACATGCAGCATACACCCTGCCTTCAATCGCCATTGCACCACGGCGCCACTAGCTCAATGGTCATGATGAATTCGACCATTGATGATCGGTCCTCTAGGAGGGTCGAGGGTTCAATTCCCCTTGTGGTAGGAACACCCCAGCGTCTAACGGCTGCATTTGGGGCTCGCGTTCCTTTTGCTCGCACCCGGGATGCACCAGTATCTTCCTCTTTTTTAATTAGGTTGCATGCGCACCATACATAGTCACTTCTTGTCATTAATATTATTCAAACTGCATCATTCCCTCCCTTCCACTCTGTAAGATGCAACGACCACTTTTCATCCCCCACCGGCACATGGTCGACCAACGTATCTACCAGAACAAACCCGCACTTTTGCTGGACTCGAAAACTGCCGTGGTTTTCTGTGAATATGGACGAGATGATGCGACGTGCGCCCATCCACTTGACGCTCCAGTCTATGAGTGCTCTCACAGCGGCAGTCGTTATCCCGCGGCCGTGGTGACTCGGCGCAATGTAAACTGGGGAGTATTGAATCAATGCGAGAAGCGAGGTAAAAAGATTCAGCACGTACACCCAACGTGCCACACAATCTGAGGATCCCCAGCCTGACGCGCGTTGTTCTCTGCAACCATCCTCACGCGTTCCTCTCGATCATCTACATGGGCCCAATTCGCACGATAGATGCCCACATCCCCAAGGTAGACACCACCTCCCTCAGCACGCTCCTCCCGTAGATGACGCACGGGACAAGTGCTGAATGGATGCTCACCGCGCTTCATCTCTTGTACACCAACGTCCGTCTCTGCTATGATCTTGGCGAGGTAGCTCTCCGCCCGGGCAGCCGTGTATTCTCTCCCGGGTCCCATGCTGCCCATCCAGACCGCGACTTTGGGGTCACGGAGGATTGATACTGTCGGTTCGACGTCACTCATCCGCGGCGGGGTGAGAATCAGGTGCGCAAAGGGCGCGGGGAGACGCAGGAATGGTTCATTGGTGGTTGGGTTCCATTCGAGGGCGTCCATGGAGTACTTAGAGTTCTTTCTTTTACCGTCTTTTATGGACGAGGAGCCTTCTCACGTCGGTATGGGTGAACCGTGTCTGCGGAGTGTTGTGGCCGGGCACTGAAACCTAGTGTCATCCAAGACATTGACAGTTGAACAGGTTGCCGAAAATTCAAGAGCAAGACAAGGAAGGGATGGAAAAGAGCGAAAAAGGAAGATCGCGGATTTCGGGGATCGAACTTGCGTTCAGCCGTTGAAGGTAGCGTGGTGACCATGGTGCTATTCTAACCCGGCCAGCCTCCGATGCCTACACTTTTTGTCCTTTCCATTCCAAGAGGTACGTTAGTAACCGGGCATGCTATCACGCAAAGTACTACCAATATCATAAGGAGCGTCCGTTTTCAAAGAGAGCGCACTACGTATCAAACTCATGAATAGTCGTCCGTAACTCGGGCATCTTTCAGCAACGCTTGCAACTTCAAGAAATCTGGCGTTCCAAGGCCAGTGACGGCGTCCCACCCAGCACGAGCAGAGAAACCGTCCGTGCCGCATCCAGGTGCATTGCCAGAGACGATATCGTTGAAACCATCCTTGGCAACCGAGTAGATGAGTGGGTTGACGAAACCCAGCGGAGACTTGCCCTCGGCGATGCGCATGTCGTTCAGGAGCGCGAAAACGCCGGCGACAGTCTGTGCGAGGATCGTGAGTCGAGTCTCTTTCAAAAGAAGAAGAATATGAATGACAACGTACCGGTGCCGATGCACTGGTGCCGCCCACCGTGATCGTCTCTCCACCGTTAACGACTTGGAAACCCGCCGCTTGAGCCGCGAGATCAGCATACGTCCGTCCACTGGCATTGTGCAAGTCAGAGTACTCATCACCGAGAGCGATGATGAAGGATGCCACTGTCGACGTCTGGTACGCGGGCCGTCGGAAGTAGTTGGAGAATCCGCCACCAGACAGGCTCGCCGCGACCTCGGGGTTGACGCCCGTGGTGCCACCGACGGCGGTAATGTACGGGCACGAAGCGGGGAAGATGGGCTGAAACTTGACTGTGTTGGTGCCGTCGTTGGTATTGCAGTCACCGCCTCCGACGCCATGGTCGCCGCTGGAGGTGAAGAGGCTGCTTCCGCGTACACCGAGTTGGGCGAACATGTTGCAGACACTGGTTGCGTAGTCAAGGGGGACAGTTTGCTCTTGGTCGCCGTAGCTGTTGCTCAAGGTCTGGGGAATAGTTGTTTGGTTGAGCAGGTAGTTCAACCAGTCGAGATACGGCTCATTCGTGTTGGTCGGCGTGGTGGAACTGGCATTAAAAGGCGGCTCGCCTCCGGTGCTATGGAACGTCAATAACGAATAGCACAACAAGAAAGAAATTCACCTGTAAACCGTACCCCTAGTGGGCCAGGCGATCCCAAGTGAGTACTCTGAGCAACAAGGTCATTTACTAAATCAAGACAGGGGCAGAGCTCACTCACGAATATCAAGGTTGGCTTCAATTCCGGGGAGCGACTGATCGTCAAGCCCACCGTTGATCTGGACGTGCTCAACGGTGCTGCCAACAGCGTCGGGGCGGAATGCAGTAAAGAAACTCTGCAAATCTGCGTCGTTGGCATACTGCTCGAGGTAACTGGCAATGCCCAGGCTGTTGTTGTCAGTCGCTTGGGGAACATAGTCGGTCGTGTTGTACAGTGCCCTCAGGCAGGCAGGTGTGACAATCACCCCGCAAGATGCAGGGACGTCAAACGGCGAAATGTCAGTGGCGAACGAATCGGAATCCGGAGACGCAGCCTGCGGCTGGATGAAGCTCGTCGCACGCATGCTCTGCATGGTTCCAAAGTAAGTCGTCGGCGAGATGACATCCACGTGAGAATGCAACTCGGTGGGCAGCGAGTACTCCATCGTGCGGACGACTTGGGAGCCCGTGGAGGGGTGCCGGTAGACAGCATATTTGGTGTTGAGCATACGCTCAGCCTGCGCGACGGAGACACGGATCGTAACCCATTCTCCGGCAGTCGAGCGGAAATGCGCGTCGGAGGAGTCGATACCGTGGTGCTCGAGCCACGCTTCGACAGCGTCGACAGAGTCGGGATGAGGGGCAACAAGAGCGTCGACCTCCTCCTTCGACAAGTGCTTGCCATACCTGCAAGTATATGAATTGAGTATATAGAAAATGATCACGATTGGACGCATTCACCTTCCATGAGCAGGGTCACTGACTTCATACAAGGAAGAAATAAGCTGGTCAATTTTATCTTGCTTGAGCCCAATACGCAGGTCGAGCAAGTGGTCGGCAGGAGGAGCGGAGTGATATTCCCAGCCCTTGGGAATCTCGACCCACGCGTGCTTGACACTTTGGTCGTCCCATCGCTGGTTCAACAACGGCTTGGCCGCACTCAGCTGAGCGATAACGAGGAGAGCTGAGAGCCACAACATTATGAAAAGATAGTGGGGGATTAGTTCAAGAAGTTGCAACGGCCCAACGTAGGGTTTTGAACTTTCTTATACACGCGTTACGCTCGAGAATGGCGGGCTCCCATGGCCGTAAATCGAACGATTGGTGGAGCTAGTGGCTTGGCAATGTTCCGCCCAAGTTCCACCATGCGCGAGGATCCTCGCGGTAACCAGTAGAGATGTCAAAACAGTCGAGAAGGTGGGTTGTGTCAATGAATGTCAAATAGTCGCACACATTCTCTCTATGAGAGCTAGGTGAATAGTTTATGGATACAACTAGTACAATGGTATTAATCCGTTTTAATTTTCGAGTCCGGTTCCAAATTGCGTAGTCGCATCTCTACCAAAAATTCCTTATCCCGGATAGCTTGAGACCAGGTGCTGAGCATGTCGTACAACACTGCACTGAAGCGGACGCCAGCAACAATCACGAAGATGCAGGGGTAGACTTCCATGACTGCCGAATCACAATTAGCAGACTGGACAGGAAACAAACGGAACACGTACAGAGAAGCCTGCTGTTCTTCGGGATGAACGGGATGAATTGCTGGGCAGAGAGGAACACGGCTCCAGGAAGGAGGATCATTCCAAGGAGGCCAAACACAAGTGGGCCAATAACCTCTTTCGTTGCCGTGACGGGGTCTGGATGTGTCCACCCATTGTTGGTAATCTAAGAAAGAAAATCAGCAACTTGTGAATAGCACGGTGCTCAACACATACACGTTGCATACCCCGCGTGATGGGATTAGGGGCTTGAGTTCGCATCACGTGGAGGATGATTTTGGCGTACAACAAGCCCATGGCCCAAGAATCGACGATTCGTATCCGCGGAACGAGAGTAGCATCCAACGATAGACGAATCGGAAGGATGATGTAGAGATCCACCACGAGAGCAATCAGGGTGGGAATTAGGAAGCCCAGGCATAGAATCATGTAGGTGATTTTGGCCACCCACAAAAGGCCGCGCTTCAACACCAACAGGCGGAGATCTGCCCGAGGCTCATCTCCTCCCCTACGCTGACGCCGTTTATCCAAACGATCGACGGCTCGACCAATCAGGTAGCAAGCCCAGAGGAGGTAAATGCCAGCGATAAAGGAATACCCATCATGAACAGGGTGTGAGATGACCAGTTGAAAGAAACTGCGACCGAGCTGGATGGGAATGGCGACCATAACCCCGAGCAAGACGGCACCTAACACCCAGAGGATCGAAATGAAGAGAAACACGCGCCACCGGAAATGGGGAGGAATGTAAACGACCATGTAATCCTCCTGGACGGCGCGTTTAGCTTTGATCGCCTCGTCGTCCTGCATTGCAATCAGCTTGCGAGCCTCTTCGTCGACGGGTTGGCCTTGCTCCGTCACGGCAGCGGTGGCACGCATATCCCGCGGAAGTGAGATGTTGTCCGTCGCGGGCACGCGGCGGAATGTGCCGTCCTTCACATTCTTTGGGTTGTCCAGATCGGCATTAGACCGGTAAAAGAACGCCGACCAACGCCATGTCGAATATTCCTCGTTCGGATATCGGCCACCGAAAAAGTAAGACGATAAGCGAAGCCAGCCAGCGAGAACTCTCCAAAGGGCTTTTGAAGCTTTCTTGATTCCCGTTCGAGGCCTGAAATAATGCATGGTGTATGGTAGGACCATATGAAGGAATATCAGGTCGATTGGGACGGTCGATAGAGGTTCCCTGCTTGTGATATGAGAAAGACGATGAGCAAAGTAATGAAGAGAACCAGACCTGTTCTTCCATCTGAAAGGGAGTATGGATTTGCTGCCAATGTACAACAGACTAGCCACGCTGCTGACGACGCATGCGACAACGATCGAGTACATGACTCCGCTCACACAAATCTTGCGGAGCTGCGTCATGGTGGGACGGTCGAGAATGTCCCGGATCGGGTGCGAGTTCTGGTCTTGCGGATCCTTGATGAACCACATGGCGCCCTTGCGCAAGAGGGTCCTACAACCCGCCAATAATACCGCAAACGCATACCTGGGAAGGAGAATTAATTGCCACTCTAGGAACATAGCAAGTGGACTCACATGAACATTGTTCCAGCAATCCAATGATAGAACATGGCCGTGAGAGGCGCTTGTTTGAAGAACGCCATGCGGGAAGCAATATTGGCTTCAGGGAACATGAAGACCGTACAGACATCCAACACGATGCCACAGCCAAGTGGGAAAGTTACAAGCTCGATGAAAATGAAAGTCGCAACCTATGCAGGGGTTAGAACAAGACCAAATCTGGCAAAGATTGAAATGACCTTCAAGACAAGTAGCTGCTCCCGCACCGCGGTCCTGACGGCACGACCCGCTGTTTTCATGTTTCCAACGGTGAGAAGATTCAAGTATATGGACACCAGAATCATCACGACGACGTAGCCGAGGGCAACCGCAAACACCCGCTCTTTCGGGCCATGCCCGAGAGCCAGGCGGGTCCAGGCCGACTGGAACTGCTCAGCGTTGACACGAACCTCCTTGCCTAACGCAGCAAAATAGGGCTCAGCAGCGTTAACAACAGCCACTTGGTATTCGGAGAGCTCGAAAGCCTTGGGTGGTGACGGCTCTGCGGATGACGAAACAGAAGTCGTCCACCCGAGCAGCTGGTCCAAGGGCTGGTCTGAGAGCTGATGGACGCGGAGATACTGGGCCAAAAATTAAATCGAAACCAAGGGACGGGGAACAAACATACCGCTGCAGAAGTTGCCTCTGAGGTCTTCTCCGCCCTCTCCTTTCCCAAAAGTACTGCAATCAGGAAGAGGATACTGAGGAAGACGATGTTGACGGTTCGGTACAACAATCGCGCCACAAATGGGAGTAGCAGAGCGACGATGAGATACATAACGGAATCAACGATGGGATCAGTGATGACTCGGATAGCCTTGATTGGGAGGTGGAGAATTTGCAAGAAACGATGAGGATCGAGCTAGAACTCATGATTAGATTTTGGAGGCGCAAAGTGATATAGCACTCACAGAGAGCAAAGCCGTCGACTTGCCCAGCGTGAACGGGATCCACACCAGCAAACCAATTGCCGTGTCGAGCACGAAGATCATTAGTGCGGCCTGGGAAAACGATGAGGGAGCTTCGAAGATAACTAGAGAGGGAAACGCACGTTTTGAACAACCCCGTACACCGGGCCCCTCATCCCAATCGCTAAAGAAAACGTCAGCACGAGTTCACAAGAGTCTAGTGAGAACACACCTTCCATAGCACCTTCCATATCATCCTCGACGTTACCCTCCATATCATCGTTGATGTCAATGGCACCCGCGTCCACAGCCCCAGCCGGAGGTATCGGGCCAGGCATAGCGGCTGCCGCTGGCCCTACGTCCATTTCACCGTCTGCAACCTCCGCCACTTCCTCGTCCTCAATTTGGATGGCCTGCCAAATCGGCGCATCCGCATCAAAGCGAACCCCGCCGTTCGCGTCCTCGGGTATCTCATCTTCATCTTCGTCCTCCTCTTCCTCTTCCTCATCTAAATCCCCATCAACGTCTTCCTGATCGAATCCAATTCCAGGACTGCCCAAGCCTTCCTCCTCTTCCTCATCCTCCTCCTCCTCTTCAGAGTCACTGAGAGCCAGCAACTTGGGCATACCGTCGTCATTCTCCTTTGCACTCCCGTTTCCATCCTCCAAATCGGCGAAATAGCGCGCGTGCTCCGACTCCATGTCCGTGTCTTCATCATCGCTTGTTTCCACGCGAGCCTTGCCCTTGCCTTTGTATGTAGACGGCCCTTCCTGGTGGTCAAAATAGTCGCCGTTCCAACGCGAAGGCCCAGGCTCGGGTCCCAGTTCTTCTGGAGCACGGTACGTGACCACGCTAGGCGAAACCAATGGTGTAGGCGGTGACGACATTGCGGGCGTAGAGGGATTACTCTCCGTAAGCCGCGTGCTGGGAAGTGGCGGGCGGCGGCGGCGGTTGGGTTTCGCAGCTGAAAGGGATTCGGAACTAGAGCTGGAAGACAGATTCTGCAGAGACGATGTTCGAGACGGAGCATCGTGGGCAGGCTCGGAACCCTCTCTGTCATCGGGATTCGGGCTATCAGATCTGAAAGGTGGTTCGGAAGCACTTCTCGTCACCCTCAGCGGAAGGCGAGTCGTCGATCTGAACGTGAATTTGAAGTCCGCGTCGTCCCCCAGAAGAAGTCTGTCGGCTGAGCCGGAAGGCTGCAATCGTTGGAGACTGCGTCGTCGTGTTGGTCGCCAAACACGATTGACTTCACCATCGTTGTCGTCCCTGAAGACACGCCGCCGAGAGACAGTACGTGCCGTGGGACGACTACCGCTGGCGACGCGAGCCTCTTCTTCCGGCTCCTTCCGTTTGAGGTCATAGCGACGTTTTCGGATCGGCCTCGTGGGTTCGGGAGCACCGGCGCGCATAGCATCCAAAGCGCGCATAGCATCCCTCTGTCGTTGGGCCAGAGCAATCCTGTCATTGACATTGGGATTGGGATGGACCACGACAGGCGGTGGTTCCAAGAGCTGCTGCGGTGGCGGAGGAGGCAGAGGCACAGGCGGCAATTGTGCGGGCATAGGGTCGAGGTCTTCATCTTCAAACACCCCAGGACGGGCATTTTGAGATATCCATTCGCGCAAGAGGAAGACGGCAACGAATGTGAGCACCACGAGGGACGCGATGATCTGCCCCGTGAAGATGTCGGAGGACAAAGAAGACCAAAGAGGGTGGTTGACAACTCGGGCAACGAATGTGCCTTGCCGTGGAACAGTCGTGGTGTCTGAATAGAAGAAATAGAAAGGATTGCGAATCTCGGGGGCGTCAGGGGGACGTGGGCGGTCGCTTATCCACCAAGCACTGTTGGAAAAATATGAGCCCAGTTCCAGAGTTTAGTTAGCTGACGCACGTCGAGTCCCCCATGGAAAAGTACATCCTCCATGTCATTACAGTGACCCAAGGAAGGACCGCGAGCCATGTGATGGCGACGGCGACGGCGCGCACGGCGAAGACCATGGCAAAAAAGGACTGTTGAGCTATGCGGCGCAAGAGAAGAATCGGTGGCAGGCGGGTGGGCATGTCGGTGGCATAAACTGGAGCATCCATAATTTCAGCAAGACATTCCAATGCAATCCAAGCACCCGCACCTTTCGTGAATGAGTAGGGATGCTTGCAGACATCGCAGGTCTTCTTCTTGCTATGAGCCAGCCATGTGGTCAAGCTGGGGGAACATTCAAGTCGTATCCCGAGCGGGCAAATGGTTAACAGTACGTACCAATCTTGGTGGATGTACCGTATAGTCCCCGAGCATTTGCAGGGATAGAAGAGGGGTTGCCCAGGTTCCGCCGGAGCGCTGCAAATACGACAAGTGTCTAAGCGGGCGGTTGGTCCATTTGAGCGGATGGTATATGAACGGGACGTGCCTTGTTCCTCGGCTTCCTGCATTCTCGAGAATTTTACACAAGGAAAACCGTTCAATTAAGAGGTCAATCCTTGGCGTGGCAGGAATGTGTGGAGATAGCAGTGAAGAGCTGTAAAAGGTGGAGAACTTTCAAGGAAGGATGGAATTGGAAAGCAAGCGGAATTGATGGCCGGGGTATTATAGCTTGCCCTTCTCCTCATTGCACCATTGTCCCCTTCCACCCTCGTCGTCGACCTCGACGCTCGGGATAGCTCTCTAGCCATGAACCGCCCTACAAGTGCCAGAAGCACAAAGGAGGCCACTAGCACCATACCAAACACCCGTACAAAAGTCTACTCTGAGCGCAGTAAATCCCGCTCCCCTTCGCGCAGTGGTCGCACCGATCCATTCGCATTGTCTTTGGATACTGCGCCTACTATCAAGCGAAAACGCTCCGCCACCCCTGTACGACCCAGCACCACTGTAGACGAAGTTGATCGTGGGCACCGTATAAAGCCGTCGGTCCTGTCGCAGCCTCGTGTCCTGCTTGCACCCACTGGTTCCACGTCGCATCGACCAAAGAAGGAGAGAGAATGGCCCCATGCTCAGCCTTCTTACAGAGTCAGTGACAAAGGCAAAGGGAGGGAAGTGCATAGATTCGACGCCGTGTCCCCAGGCTTTGCCGGGCCAGCAGCTGCCGCAGAGTATGAGCGCATGCGTAAGGAAATGGAAACTCTCAAGAAGGCGGTACACGATAGCAAGAAACAGCTCAAGAAGCAGAGCAAGGTGCGTCTCCTTTTTTGTCTAGTTCAGTGGCTCAAGGGAAATACCACAGACAATCGAGGAACTGAAGGCTCAAGTTGTTTCAGAGACCCAAGCTCGCGAAACCGCGCGAGCGGAGCACGAAAAGCAACTCGCCCTCGTCTCCGCCAAGTCCGTGAAAAACGAAGAACTAATCCAAACGATACAAGTCTCCCTCCAGTGTCAAATCTGCATTGAACTCGTCTCCAAACCGTACGCAGTCGTACCCTGCGGCCATATCCTCTGCCTCGAGTGTCTCCAACAATGGTTTCGCTCAGCGCCCTCCAACGGTTCTGACGACGAGAGCATGGACCCAGAGACGCAGGAGGAGCTCCTTCTTACCCGAGACAAATCCTGCCCATGCTGCCGCGCTCGCGTCACCCGTCGACCCATCCCCATTTTCCTAGTCAAGAGCTTGGCCTCTGCCCTCCGCACTGCCGGTGTCGTCTCTACCCCCTCAGTTGCAGGAGCGGAAGAAGACGACGCAGACCCATGGAAAGGCCTCTTCCTCCCCGAATATTCTTCCTCCGCCTCTGACGACGAAGAGGAGTACCACGAGTATGCCTCGTCCGAGGAGGACTACGGCACACCGTTTTTGGACTTTGACAGGTTTTCGGACGGGGAGCTGGATGATCCGATGCCATTGGGGATGAGCGCGTACCAACACCAGCTCGCGAGGTTTTACGCAAGTGGGAGCGAGGACTCTGATGGGGAAGTGGAGGCGCACCTCGTTGACGAAGACGATTCATCATCTTCCGCCGGCGAGAATTCAGACTCGGACGGCGAACACCACGGAGACTACAGCTATGCGCGGTGGGAACCCCCTACACAGGCCGCCATGGATCTCCACACATCCGACCCTCAGTTCCAAGCCCTACTCAAGATGCAACGACGCGGCTGCACCCCGATGCTTATCCACCTGTTCAACATGCGCTACACGCACGACGAAGGGCTCGTCCTGCACGTCAACTCGCTTGACCCTCATACTTCGGAGGCCGACCTTGAGGCTGGACGGAATCGCCTTTTTGTAGGGTGGAACCTGACCGTGCCCGAAGAGGAGCCGGGAGAGGAAGTGGGGGCGACTGAGAAACAATTCGTCTTGCGCCAGCTGCGCGATATTCGCGCGCATCCGGAGCGTTGGATCGTTTTGCAGCGGCCGGGGTATAACGGGCGGGGTATTATGGATGCGAGGCGGTTGGCGCCGATGGATGAGGATGCCGAGGTGTATGATACATCTGATTCAGAGGCGTACGTTTTTTAATTTGTTCTGGGCATGGGATTATACCAACGCAGGCAGTTGATTCGGATTCATTAATTACTTACATATGTACCTCCAATGCAATTAAGATATCAAATATTCGCAGTTCCAGAGTCACAGCTGCCCTTTTAGGCTTGCGATTTCTGATCCGTTGCGGGGGTCCCACCCTCAAGTACCGTTTAACATTCTCGGAAGCGAAATCTATCAAGATTGCCGTCCTTGTGCGGGCTTCCAGTCCAATCTCATATTGTGTCTTCTGGGTAGTACTTGCTCGTTCGCTGTCTGCGACCAAGTCGAAGGGGGGTGGTGGTGAAAGAACGGCTACGTCGAAGCGGAGGATGGGAGCAGTGGTGATTCAATACGACCATGGTATAGACCAGGTACGAAAGCTATTTCCTGACAAGAATGAGTTCAAGGAAGAACGAATCAAACGAGAACAGACCAACCATTCGTTGGCGAGTCAATGGCGACACCTTGCCAGTGCGTCCGAGGCAACCCAGACATCTTCGATGAGTGGTTTTCTGCTCCGTGAATCAGTCAGAGGCCAAGTTGAGTATGGTTGGCCGCGTTCAGGTTGCCGCGATAGTAAGGAAATGCGCGGAGTGGAACAAGAGTGGAAGGGTGCTGGTCGTGCGGGTTCAAGAGCCTCGGAGTTCTACCTGGACAGGCGTAGAAAAGGATGGCGCACCGCAAGTATCCAAGTGCCATTGAGCCAGTTCCAGGACCATCTCCGCAAGCTCGACCGTGTCATCTTCCAGAAGAGAGCGGAATCGCTGCGCCTTGCCCAAACGAATGCCTTCCTCAAAATGGGAGCAGGGTAAGTACTGGAACAGCCGTGAGCGATAGCTACGCACTGAGTAGCTCCCCTCTCATAGTAAGGATTCGTTCTGTGCGTGGAGATTGTTGGCAAGCCTCGGTGACTCAAATTCTGCCGGGACACATCAAGCATCGCAAGCCCGAAAGGGCCAAAGATTCGAAGAAGCAGCACTTAGAGGCACGTCCGCCCAACTCTGGCACAGATATTCCCGGAATACATGCAGCATATATTCTGCCTTGAATCGGCATTCAACAGGGCGCCACTGGCTCAGCGGTCATGATAATTCGACCACTGATCGACACTCTCGGGAGGTCGAGGGTTCGAAATCGGAGCCCGGGTGGTAGGTTCAACCCCGGAGTTTAACAGCTGCATATGGGGTACGCGTTCCTTTTGCTCGCACAGCCGGTATTTTAATCTTTCCTCTTCCACTGCACTCACAGTCCACTCTTCATCGCGTGGATCCCCGCAGATCACAAATTGCGATTGATCGAATCAATTTCATGAGGCGCTCGCTGACATCCAGCTCCACCAGCCCCCGCCGTTTTACGACAATTCAACGTAGCCTACTAGCACAAAATAAGAAGAAAAACGTGTTCCCTTTCTCGTTCCCTTTCTCAGTTCCGCTTTCGTCTCTTCGCTGGCGACTCTGTCTTGCCATCTTTTCTCTTCCCGGGACTCGATGTGATATCAACAACAGTAGCGGTCCAGGATTCACCCCCGTTGGCCGCGTCCAATGCTAGTCCAAGAAATCACCTCGGGGTACTTGAGCGCAATAAAAGGCCGGTCAACAGGCGTTGTTCAAGCTGACGACGAGAGGTAATTGTCTACGATTGCCTTCACCCTATCATCGACCTCGCAGAGAATATCCAGCGTGTTCTGCTATAATTTCTTCAGCAATATACGCTCGGAGGTGTTCAATTGAACTCACCCAAATAAGATCCTGCACCTTGGATCCCTGAGGCGATAGCACAAAATCGCTGACCTCTTGAACACGCGAACCACTAACATATTGCCCGCGCATTTTCTCGGGATGGTCTTGCTCGGCGAGTGCAGCCCAGACGAGTTGTCGGCTGCCTACCTCTGTGGTAAACGCTAGAGCGAGCTCCATGAGACGATCGAAAAACGCTGCAAAGCCGCTGAGGACTCGACGGAGTTCGGAGCGGCAGTACCTGCATTCTCGTGAGTGGTGGATATCTGAATTTTTATAAAGACAGTTCTTACCCGGGGCAAACGGCATCGACAACGAGGGAGGGCGAAGACGGGAGATGCGCATCCAAGGCACGGACAAAGAAGATATTCAAGACTGTATACTCCATTTTCAGCTATTGTCATTTGTGCATTCAAAAGATATTACGTTTCGTTAGAGCGTACCGCGGGCCCATAGCCCTGCCACAAAGTTAACTTGAAAGATTGAGAATAGAAAGTGGAATCAGACTTGGGAGTACAATACTCGGCCTTCCCGAGAGTCTGGATTATTTCGGGACTTTCTGAGACGGGTTTTTCGATCTCGAGCCAGTAATGCATCATGCTTGAGACTACGACGATCCGAGGCACTGTGGTGTGTTCCTCGGCCGTTTTGAAAAGGACGGGAAGCAGAAGGAGAATTAAAAGTGAGGGAGCGAGATAATTAACTTGGAGACTGAGTCGATTAGAATGTGAATCCACAGCAACTAAAACAACACATACCTCGATTCCCAGCCGTCCTTGGTGGCCTCGTAGGTAAACGTGGCAGCGGCAGCGTTGGCAATAAGGATATCCAGCCGCCCACCGTCTCGTTCAAATTTGTCTACGAATTTCTTCACCGACTCGAAATCAACTAGGTCGACGATCCAGAGCTCTGCCTGCTCATAGCCAGTCGCAGCTTTTAGTTCTGTCCATCGAATCAGCCCATTAGCCGTCTCGCACTTGAACAATGAACAGAATTGGAGTTACTTTCGAGAGCCGCTTGGCCCTTGCTCTGGCTGCGACACGCCAAAATAACTCGCCCGGGATTCATACGCGCAAAGTGCTGCGCTGCTTCAAACCCAAGCCCAGTGTTCGCCCCCAGAACAAGGACAGTCTTGCCAGTCAGATCGACTTGAAGAACGGGGGGTTGTGGCGCCCATTGTGTCTTTAGCATGTTCCAGATGCCAGACTTCATGGCAGCAACGAGTGTGGGTCCAAGGCGTACGTGTACTCATTATAACGTCGGTGTGGCTGAACGTTGCCGCCCGAGGGAACGAAAGACGGATCAGGTTTCGTAAGCGCATCTTTGATCCGATGCAGCTTTTCCTCTTGCCACCATGAAATACGGAATCTGGGATCTCATTCGAGACCAATGGACACCTCAGCCTGCAGTCCTCAAAGCCGACATCACAGACAAGACAATCCTCGTCACTGGCGCCAACACAGGCCTCGGCTTTGAAGCGGCGAAACACTTTGCGTCCATGAACCCCGGGCGGCTCATTCTCGCGTGTAGGAATCGGTCAAAGGGTCAGGTGGCAGTTGAAAGTAAGTAGGAACTCGTCTTTTATGCGTTCGACGCGAGAACCGGCGGCATAGACATTCAGGCTTCAACGGGATTCAAACGAGTCGAGCTCTGGATTGTGGACCTCGCGGATTTTGACTCGGTTCGGAAATTTGTGGACAAGTTCGAGCAGGATGGAGGCCGGCTGGATGTTTTTGTCGCCAACGCTGGTATTGGTACTGCCGCGTACGAAGCCACAAAGGATGGCTGGGAGTCGAGGTGCGTAAATCCTCGCAGTGGCAAATCTTATTCGATAACGCGTTGGCAGTCTGCAAGTCAACCACCTATCCACCTCTCTTCTTGCGCTCCTCCTCCTCCCTTCGATGATGCAAACCGCGAAAGAACACGGCACGACCCCGCGAATTGTTATAGTTTCGACTCTGATGCACTACTGGGCTGCACTCGACAAAAATGTACTACAAAACTCGCAGGTTATCAAGACACTTGGAAGCGCAGAGCACTGTACACCTGAGACGATACCGAGTTTGCAATTGGAACGGGTCACACCTTCCCGATGAGGAAGTGAACCAAACTGAGACCAAATACACCCCCCTTCAGCTAAGCGGCAGGCCCTCTGATGGCTCTTCCTGTGCCGCCGACTCTGCCGTTGCTTGCGTCAGCTGCTTCTCCCCTCCTCCCATCGCGTTCCTCCTCCTTCCTCGCCCACCTGCTCCCTCTTCAGCCTCACACTTTGTGTCTCGCCCTTTGCTCCCGCCACAAATACCTCGCCATGCCTTATTTTTGTCCTCGGTGTAACCAGCCTCTCGCTGTGCAGCACGAAACGACGACCGGTCGCCCATTTCTTCTGGTCTGTCGTCCTCGCGCTTCCTGTGGGTCGATCTAACTGTTCTGCAGTGCACTCGAGTAGCGTCGCATGCGGATGGTACTCGATTTTGGGACTACTTCGAGCCTGGCGCGCCGCGTGCGTTGAGAGCCCCAATTGTGACTACGAAGGCAGTATCAGCGCGCCCGCCTCCCCAGCAGCAGCCAGACCGCTGCCCTAGCTGTCTCACACGCCCTCGAAACAAGCTTTGTATCGCTCGCAAGTGCCAGAAATGCTGCACTCGCCGCGTGAGTGGCGAAGAATGCGCAGTGCCTGCACACGCAGCTGGGCGAGCTCCGACTTCCTCTACCACGGCGTCGTTCGGCGTCGACACCCATCTCAATGCTCGTGCTCCATCGACACCTTCCATCCGCCCTCGCACTCGTATTCCCCTGTTCTCTCCCAACGTTGCATCTTCATCTACCTCGCGGGCATCTTCCTCTTCCTCTTCCAACACCTCGTCATCTTCCTCGCGTTCACCCTCCTCAAACCCTCCGTTTCTCCCCCACCTGGATACTGCCCTTACGTCCTCATCCACCGAATTCCGTCAAGGACTCGAGATAAACCGTGCCTACGTCGCCGCGCTCGGACACCTGACTCCTCAAGAACGCGCGATACGGCGTGCGATGGAGCAGGCCGACCGCCAGTTGGCTGAGCTGATCGCTTCGGCGCAGGACCATGACGATGAAGACGAAGTTGAGGTGATCTGCCAGACGTGGGCGGATGGCGAGGTGGAAGTTATTGGTGGGATCAAGAAAGTGGAGACTGGCGTTAAGCGAGCGGCATCCAAGAACGAGAAGGCCAAGGCTCCTGCAACTCCGCCTCGCAAGCGTGCCCGACACGCTCCTCCTCCTCCCTCCCCGACCCAGCGCGTTCGTTACCAACCCACTTCCCCCATCCCGTATATCTCCATTAGCCCGTGATGACCTTCCCTCGACCTGCCTCCCTTTACTCTATCAATATATACAATACAGTCGGTTTGTAACTAGCGTAGCTTTGTGGATATGTACCTGGAATACGACATCTTTCACTTTACTCTGCGCAAAGCGGCGACGAGAAACGATCAGGTGATCCTTATGGCTTGATCACCGACGACCACCATCTTCTCCCTCATACCTCGCAACATCGTCTCCCGCCCAGCAGGAAAGCTCGCCAAGATGGAAATGTTCATGAATACGTTCCGCGTGGCGCCAAACCCATTCACCTCCGATAATTGCGACTCTCCCAGTGCTCCGTCCCCAAAACCCCAGCTATTCACCTTCGACACGAACCCCTACCCTGGCTCCTTCGACTCCGATTCCCTCAATCACGAATACACCATGCGATGGGATGACTGGGAGGCTTTTGAGCAGTGGCTCGAACAAGAATCGGAAGTCAATTGCATCGAATTTCGGCGAGACGGGACGACAAAAGGAATGCCGCACTTTCAGAAGAGGATCCGGTTCATTTGCTCTCGTGCTGGTTCCTGCGACAGCAAGAAGTACAAGAAGAAGCACCCCAATCGTCAAAGAAAACTAGGTCCCAAGAGAATCGGTTGTAAATGCTGCCTTACGGTGAAGACCTACCCTGGAGTCAGCACCGTTCTCGCCAAGTACGTCAAGGAGCACAATCATCCGACCAACGAAGCCAACCTTCCATACGTTCGGATGTCGAAGAAGACACGGGAGCTTATCGCAGCACTGGCTCGTAAGAAGACTTCGGCCCAGGAGATCTGGACAACTCCGACACCAACATGCATGTCGAAAGGTGCTTCCTTGTCTGCCGCATGTGCTGTCTCTGACGTCGAGTTTCCAGTTGGCACCATGTTCTCAAGGGCAAGTTTCTGGAAAACCGGCGGAATCGACGCATCGACACTCTCCTCCACGTCCTCACGACTTCAGTTGTCAAGTACTACGAGCTCAGGCAACGCCGATGTCTCTTCGGATTCGAAGGGAAGAACCTCGAGGAGAAGAAGCGCGACGAGATCATCAAGCAGAGCCAAATTTTTGCCAGCGCCGACTTCAAGCGCGTCGGTGCCCTGTACGCCGTGACATCGAAGAACAACGCCTCAAAGGTGTATCACGTCGATCTACGGACCCTCAAGTGTACCTGCCCCGCGTTCCCAGCCGTCTCGTATTGCAAGCATCTTTGTGCAGCTCAGCAACTACTCGAAGGGCCGGAAGCCGAAGCCCGGGAGTATCAGGCAATACGTGACGCTGCCCAATCGTACACGGCCCCAGATTGCGTCGACTGGTCTGATGAAGACGGCTTGTACCTGGTCATGCCACCGGACACGACGGATTTGTTCAAGGTCAATCTTGAGGAGTACAACTGCGACTGTGACGACTACACCGAGCTCTCGTTCTGCGAGCACCTAGCTGCGACGCAAAGACTGTTTGGGACCGAGGACATTCGGAGTCAAGCGCTGTCAACGTTGGACGTTGACAGATCCCCGGCGCCACCACCCACAGCTCTCCTCCCTGTCCCTGCCACCATCCGTACCGCACCCTCTCGACCCCAATCCAGAGTCACGAATCTAGTCCAGAAGATGGAACGCTTGACGGGACGCCTGCGCCAGAGCTCCAAGAACCTACCGCAGCAGGAGCTGGACATGCTCGAGGCCGCCGTCGACGCTATGCTCGCTGGTACAGAAAGCACATCGGTGTTGCCGACTGCGACTTTCGTGGCCCCCAATTCCAAGGCAGGTTGGTCGGCAACCCAGCAGTCTATGACTCCCGGTGTTCCCGCGGTCAAGACAGGTCACAAACGGAAGGACGTGAGCGAGGACACGGATGACGCGTTCGGAGGTGGGAAGAGGAGTGGAGGAAAGGCGCCGAAACAGCCCAGGAAGGCCCCCGCGTGCGTGCTTGTATCTCTCTCTCTGTGTACCTCAAACTGATGTTCTCTACTAGGCCGCCTCCTGCCCTTCCACCCCCACCGCCGCCACTGATCGTCCCAACGACGGTCCCCGCCACCTGGCATTCCCGCGTACCCTTACCATTTGCTCCCAACCCGCCACCACTCCTGTATTCTCAATCAGGGTCATCGTCTGTCGATCCCATGTCTCGCCCACATGCACCCACATCCTACTCTCATTGGAACTATCCTACGCAGCCTAACCATGAATTTGTAATGTACCAACCGCCGCAGGGCTCTTGATTTGTTGTATAATACTCGTATTGTATTTCTGTAGCTGTCGGTGGACTTGGAGAAATTTTAAGGAGCGATTGAGCCGTTTGATCCGCATCACAATTTGCCGCTTGCGCCGTATTCTGGGATTGTTTGGTCAACGTTGGTGCACTTCCCGATCTGGTTGTCACTCTCCGTTCCAATTTTCGGCTCTAGACGATACAGTTCAGATACCCTATCACAAAGCGTATGTCCTTTCTTTCTTCCAATTCACAGCATTCCAATGGCCATTTGCAGTTCTCAACCTTTTCTTCATTCGTGCTCTAAACTCGCGCCTCTCTTCCTCTATCGTCGTCAACGCCGTGAATCCGGGGCACGTTCCCTTCTTCCATGGCGTCCACCAAGAATCAACCTCACTCTACAGATACTGCTACTCCGAACTCCGTCGCGACTTTACTGGTTTGCGCGCTTCCGTCGACCATCTCATGCAACTCATGCTAGCCTTCAGAACGGAAGTCGGCAGCAGGCAGCTCGTCTGGGCCGCCCTCGCAGATGAGAATGAATTCGCGCTTCGTGGAGAGTATATTTCTGGATCTTGTGTCAAGGAGGTTAGTGATTTCGTGCTTTCGCCCGACGGAAAGAAGGCGGAAGGTCTGATTTGGGTGAGTGGCCATTGGCTTGAGGAGAAAGAGGCTGATATTTTCCAGGAGGATACGCTGGATATTTTGAACAAGGTCGATCCCAGGGTTAGTGAAATTGTAATGGAGTTCCTCTCTTCCAAGGCTTGAGTTCATTTTCTATTGGAATGACAATGAATTGGGAGAGAACCTCCAATGGTGAATCACAAATCGCAACGCCATGGTAAATTACATAAATAAGACGAGGAATGAAGAAGAAGAAAAAGAAGAAAGGATTTGCGGGACGTCAGAGCACCACGTGTTAACGCCCCTGGGCGAATTATCATGCCCGACCACCTCCGGGAATCGAACCCCCGGCGGGAGTAGCCCGCCGTTCTTGGACCGAATTCTATCATGATCCATTGAGCCAAGGTGGCTGATTTAACAGCAACGAAACCTTGGATATATGCCCTATGCATTAGAGGAGCCCGTATGAATTTTTCGGGCGCAGGCTGCTCCACTCCGTTTTGGGTTGCGATGTTTGATGTGGCCCGGCCGCCGCACGTTTGGTCCAAGTTTGGTCACCGAAGCTTGCCGATAACCCCATGCTTGCCCATGCAGTGATGCACAGAATGCATCTACGCTGGCTCTAGTTTATCTCTACTGCTCAGCGTCGGTTTTATTGCAAGCCTGCCGAATCGACTCATCGCAAATCTCTCGTACCATGGATCTGGCCTCAGCTGCTGATTCACTGAAGCGGCGCCGATTACCCACCGCGTCCCTTGCTTGCGTCCAGCCTCAGTAAATTCCAGTCCTGACACTTACAATAATAACACCGTGTGGTCGGATATCCGAAACTTCCGGAGGGAGCAATGAGCAGTGAGCAAGGCTTGTCGAGGAGCGAACAACATTGGGTGCGTTCCCTATACGCTCACCCTCGTTCAACATTTGGTAATTTGGATTACACAGGACATGCTCTCTATTGTGGCTGAAAGAGCGTGAGGATCTATTGGAGCTGATTACCGACACGGCCTGCAGCATCCGCCCTTTGCCATGTCCATACTCATCGTGGTCGTGTCCAACCCCACTGCGCTCATATCCAGCAGTTTCTCAAACACCATCTCCGAGTCGTTGGATTTGATCGCACAACGCACCTACGAGCACGTCGGTGTGGCCCGGGTGGCCGGGCGGTGAACGGGCGCGTTTATTGTGGGCTTAAGCTTGCCTCCAGTGTAACCCCAGACAGCAACGTGTTCGAATAGCAGATGAACACTCGGACAAGGAGAGATTGTATTTTGGCTATTCCGACGCGGTTTGCCCGTTCCATTCCAAGAGATACATCGACCACTTTCCATCATCCATCGGGACATGGTCGACGAGCGTATCAACCACAACGAACCCACACTTTTGCAGCACCCGCAGGCTGCCCCGATTCTCAGTAAACGTAGACGAGATGAGCCTCTGCACCCCCAACCACTTGACGCTCCACTCGATCAACGCTTTCACAGCGACGGTCATGACTCCGCGACCGTGGTGGCTCGGCGCGAGGTAATCTACAAGAACGCATGAAAAAAACGAGAGGTGAGGAAAGGAATGCACCTACACCCGACATGCCACACAGTCTCAGGATCCCCCGCCTTCTTCGCGTTATTCTCCTCCATCATCCTGGCGCGTGCTTCCTGGTCAAGAATATGCGCCCAGCCAGCGCGGTAGACTCCCACATCGCCAAGAAACACATCACCCCCCTCAGCGCGCTCTTCTCGAAGATGCCGAATCGGACAAACGCTAAACGGACTCTCTCCACGCTTCATCTCTTGGACACCAACATCCGTCTCAGCCACAATCTTGGTGAGCCATCCCTCCGCCTTGGGTTCCGCGTACTCCTTCCCTGGGCCCGTGGAGCCCATCCATAGAGCCACAGCCGGGTCTTTGAGGATCGCCACGCTCGGCTTGACGTCGCTCATCCGCGGCGGGGTTATTATCATGTTTTGGAAAGGCGCGGGGAGGCGGAGGAATGGCTCGCCGGTCTCGGGGTTCCATTCAAGAGCGTCCATGTTGGCTTGCTTCCTTGTAGATGCTGAGGTTGCTTTTATACACGAGTCTCCTTCTCAGTGGTTCTCACAACGGTGTCCTTGAACCGTGCTTGCGGAGCGCTCTGACCGACAATGATAGGCGTTGGATAAACGTGTGCCGAATGAATAAGCCAAGTCAATGTCGACATGAGCTCGCCGCAAAGCTCAGCAATCGAAACAGGCCCTCCGGGACTAGTAAATCGTTGTCATTGGTGCAGAATACAAGTTACAGGTACAAGTTTGTTAGTTGGTGATGAGATGGGTCGGTCTAAGATACGCTTGGAAGTATGTACAATGGGAGTTGTATCTTGGATGGTGGTGACAATGGGAACCAAGGAAAGCAAGAAGCACATAGATGGAACGAGGGTTATTAGAGCCGTGTAACGGCTTTGGAATCCAGCGGCATGCCTGAGAGCAGGTAAGAGACATATATCGTGTGCAGAGAAAGGAGACGCACCCGTTGGGTCAATGCCGTTCTGCGCGAGGATACGGTTATGGCGGATTAAACGAGCTTGATCAAAGCTACGCAAGAGTTGTCAGTGAGTGAGCGAGCCACTCGAGAATCAACGACTCACTTGACGCGCTCCCTCCGCATAATCTCCATAATCTCGCGCGTACCCTGCTCGTCGAGCCCCGCACGCGAGTCCTCGTCCCGCACGTTGGCCTCGAGGTCAAAATCCGACGAGGTCATACCCACGCCAATCTGAGCCGCAAAGGTGGAAAGCGGCTGGTAGTTGTTGAGCGTCGGGAAGAGACCACGGATGCCTGCGGGTACGTGCGGGAGGAGGGAGGCTCGGTAGCGGAAGACGACTGCAAAAGGTAGTTGAATCAGGGTTCGCAAGTGTGATAAGACAAGGTAGACGCACGCATGAGGAAGAGGACTAGGAAAGCGAGCAGGGAGATGAAGAAGAGCATCTTGAGCTAGGTATATAGGTAATGCGAATAAATTGCCAGGGTGACTGTGAGGGTGTGAAATAGAGAGAGACAATGGGCGAGGCGCTGTTGCTGCGGAGTAACACAGCCAACGGAACGGAGTACGACGGAGGCAACTGATAGAGCGACGGCGATCGGGGCCGAAGTGGGCCGAGCCCGACTCTTATAAGTTATTCGATTGCTTGAAGGAACTTTCGTTGTTCAAAGGTACCACAAAGCCCAATTTCTTCATCCTAAATACATACATCCATTCTTGTATTTAAATTTGTACACCTCATCCAATGAGGGCCTGCAGCCTCAAGAAATCCGGGGTTCCAAGACCAGTGACAGGGTCCCAACCAGCAGCCGCGGTGAAGCCACTGCAGTACGAATCAGTTGACCGCTCTTGTTTGGAAAAAAAGAAGGAAAACTCACGCCTGCCCACAAGCAGGATTGCTTCCACTGACGATATCGTTGAAGCCCGTCTTGGCGGTCGAGTAAATCAGCGGGTTGATGAAACCCAGCGGCGCCTTGCCCTGGGAAATGAGGAAGTCATTGAGGAGCGCGATGACGCCTGCCACAGTCTACGTGTTGTCGAGTTGAGTTTCTCGAGAACGGAGGAAGAAATGCAAGACAACGCACCGGCGCCGAACAACTCGTACCCGCAACCGAGCTCACACGTCCACCAATGACAACCTGGAAGCCAGTCGCCTGTGCCGCAACATCCGGATACGCCCTTCCACTCGCATTGAACAAACCAGTGAACTTGGTGCCCAGGGCAGTCAAGAACGGCTGCACCGAAGCAGTCTGGTAGCTCGGCTGAGCAAAGTACCGGCTGAATCCACCCCCGGAAAAGTTGATAGCGACCTCGGGGTTGACAGAGCGCGTGCCACCGACGGCGGTGACGAAGGGGCAAGAGGCAGGGAAAGCGGGCTGGAATTCGACTTTGTTGGTTCCGTCGTTGGCTTCGCAGTTGCCGCCGCCGACACCTTCATCGCCGGAAGAGAAGAGGAGGGTGGTGCCGCGTGCGCCGAGTTGAGCGAACATGTTGCAGACGCTCGTGGCGTAGTCGAGGGGAACAGTTTGTTCGTCGTCGCCGTACGATGTGCTGATGGTCTGGGTAACGGTGGTCTGATTCAGCACAAAGTTGAGCCAATCAAGGTACGGTTCGTTGGTGTTGGTAGTCGTGAACGTGTCGGCTTTGAAAGGCGGCGAACCTCCAGTGCTCCAGAAAGTGGCCGTCGTTGGTGCTGCAATTCCAAGGGAATATTCTGCGGGCCTTTGATCAATCTCAGGCGTGGAGGATAAACGATGCACATACGGATATCAAGGTTGGCCTCCACACCGGGATCACTCTGGGTGTTAAGACCACCGTTGACCTGAACGTGGGTGAAGGTCTCGCCGACAGCGTCAGTCCGGAATTGTTTGAAGAAAGTCTGCAGGTCTGAACAAGGCGTGTTAATACTCTTGGTTTCCCACGGTAGCTGAATCTCACCTGCATCGTTGGCAAATTCCTCCAAGTAGCCGGTAATACCTAGGTTATGTCATGTTAGGTTAGGTTAGGTTGGTTGGTGGCCGTGTAGTACCCAGTTTATTGGTGGCCGTGGCCTTGGGAACGTAGTTCGTGGTGTTGTAGAGCGCCCTCAAGCACGCGGGGGTGATGGTCGTGCCGCACGAAGCGGGGACAGCAAGCGGCGAGATCTCGGCAGCGAACGAATCCTCATCGCCAGTGGCAGTCTGCGGCAGGACGAAGCTCGTCGCGCGCATACTGTGCATAGTCCCAAAGTAGGTGGTCGGCGAGATGACGTCCACGTGGGAATGGAGCTCGGTGGGCAGGGAGTATCCCATGGTGCGGACGACCTGGGAGCCCGAGGCAGGGTGGTAGTAGACGCCATATTTGGTGTTGAGCATCTGCTCTGCCTGAGCGACGGAGACACGGATGGTAACCCATTCTCCGGCAGTTGAGCGGAAGTGCGCGTCGGCGGGGTTGATGCCGTGGTGCTCGAGCCATGACTCGACAGCGTCGACGGAATCCGGATGAGGGGCGACAAGAGCATCGACCTCCTCCTTCGACAAGTGCTTGCCATACCTGGCGGGAATATGATCAGAAACGAAGTAGCATTATCGGCAAGTACCCACTTCTCATGGGCGGGATCGCTGACTTCATACAGGGAAGAAATCAGTTGGTCGATCTTGTCCTGCTTGAGACCAATTCGCATGTCAAGCAAGTGGTCCGCCGGAGGCGCGGAGTGGTACTCCCAGCCACGAGGAATCTCGACCCACGCGTGCTTGACGCTGAGGTCGGTCCATCGCTTGCTGTTGAGCGGCTTGGCCGCGCTGAGCTGAGCGACGAGCAGGAGAGCTGAGAGCCACAACATGACGAGCAGAGGGGCAGTGGAGTGAACTGCGAGCCTCGTATGCTCTTATACGCAGGCGCAGGTCATTTGTTATCTCGAAGCATGCTCGAGAAGAGGAAGTGGCATGAGGATTGCCAGGATCGAAGGCATGAAGAGGAATGATGCTCCCATGGTAGCAGTGCCGGCGACGGCGTCGGTATGGGCCGTGTCCTTGGCCGTAACAATATGAGGGAAGCTTCCCGGGGATTCTTGATAGCGTTGCGACAGGTTGCGACCAAGTATGGTGGCAATCTGAGAAGAGAAGAGTAAAAGCACGCGATCGTTGACAATCGCATGGAATTAATTCATGTGGTTTCCAAAGACTCTCTGTCATTGAACGAAAAGGAGAACAGAAGAGTGGTACAGTAAGCGACATGGGGACGAAGTTCTCGGCAAGATAAGGCCACAGAAGGGGACCATACCCAAGGAGATCAGGTGTCCCGACTCCGGTAGCAGAGACAAGCTGCGACATCATGGTCCAAATTCCGTCAGTATGGCCTGAGAAAGACAAGAAAGACAATGCGTTCCTCGTCATCACCCATGGCAGCGCCGGGCAAGCAACGCCGTAGCTTTGTGAGAAACAGTGTTGACTGGGAAGGAAAAGGGTGTCGTGATCCGAACTCCGTCCCGGACTCCGAGTCCGGGCCGATGCATCGCTTCGACTTGAACCACCATCAACTTGAATAGTTCAAGTTGA
>JARKIF010000213.1:0-50226 GCA_029378245.1 Roridomyces roridus | reverse complement strand
TAGTCGCGCACATAGGTAGTCGTCCCTGCTCGTTTATACAATGCAGAAGCTCTTCGACGCCATTGGCAGTGTCCAGGTTGACTTCTTCCTGCTTGGCTTGAATGAAGCCAGCCATATGTCCTCTCCCGCCGCGAGGAAAGAGGTCATCATGCCATAGCAGACAGGGCTTCTTCTGGCATTCCCTCGAGTGATTTGCGCGCGGATATGGTAGCATGTAGAGAGACTCAAGGTTGCCTTCCAGCGCCGAAAGAGCGCTGCCCAGAGCGTTTAGTGAATCATCCATGAAGACGCGTTGATTTGATCTCAAGATCTCACTCAACTGCCACTTGGTCGCCACCACCTCGACATGTAATTCAAGCAACAAAGGACGCGAGAAGGGCAAATTCGGAGCATGCGCGACCACATAGGCCAGGAGATCCGCTTCACCAGTATGACTGGACACCGCCTTGTCTTCTGAGGTCTCCATTCCCGGGTGGAAGCTTTCACCCGGCCACCATTCTCTCGGATCTGTCTTACTGCTTTTTATTGTCGGCGGCGCGTTGTCGACGCACATATATCTATCCGGGCTTACCACACAAAGCACCCTCTCCGTTTCAATTCCTTGTCTCGTATAAAGATGGAGACTGGCGTCCCGGAAATCACACTATGCCCTCTCCCCTACGACGCACATTGAACGCTATTACCAGGCTGTAAGTTCAACGGACGCGTTTTCTGAGAGCTACTCAATGCAGAGCAGTTTTTCCTCTCGAGACAACGAATGCTCGGCCAACAGCCAAGCGTATCCTCACTGGCATACCCGCGTCATGCGAATCCATTTCATCCAACGCCTTCCGGTCGAGATCGTGGCGCAAATATTCGTTCTCGGGGCAGAAGACGAAGTTATGCTCCCGGTCGTCGTTTCCCACGTTTGCCGCAGCTGGCGTGCGATATCCATGCACACCCCGCGCCTCTGGCGCCGCATTTCGTTAAGCCCGCACCAGTTAATGTGGCGAGAACGTATTCGCCGCGCCAAAGCGTGTCCTCTTGACGTGCTGCTTCTTCCGTGGCGTTTCGATCGCGACGGGGCGCAGCAGCTTGACGCCTACACCGTCCAAATGTGCATGCATTTGGTCTTGCCGTTTGTGCACCGCTGGCGAACTCTCGAGATCGTTTTCTCGGAATACGGCCCTTTTCTGATGAACGCTGCCTTGTCGGAGTGTTGTATAGGGCGTAGAGCTCAGATGCTGGAGGAACTGACGCTGGTGTTTCGGGCGAACGACGACCCGACTGAATTCTGTTTGTTCTCTGGACATGCACCTCGACTACGGCGCCTGACCCTAGATGGCCTCCGTCTGACATGGTTGCCTTCCTTGTTTGGAAATCTCACATTTCTGGACTACACGCACCATGGTTTTTTCTGCAGGCGAGGAAGCCGTGAACGAAGTTCTGTGTATGCTTGCAGTATGCACGGCGTTGCGGGAGCTGAAAATCTTCTTTCCACGGAAACACCTGGCGAGTCCGCCGAGACCACTCTGGGTGCAGAAGAGCCGAGTCACCTTGCCATGGCTGATACGGTTGCACCTTCGTGTTGAGACGCCGGATATACCTCTCGAGCTCACGCGCCTAGTTACGCATCTATCTACCCCCGTCGCTCACTTGCCTCTATCTTGCGGACATGGGGCAGCGACGATATCCATTTCCCTCCCTGATGCACTTTATGCGCACATATCCCAAGGTAATTGGAAATCATTTTCGATGTTAGAAAAACTGACATCTCCTCAGCTGCCTCGGCTGGAAACAGTGTATCTGGAATACGGATGGCAAGGCTCTTTCCGCCGGAGGCCGCCGGAGCGACGGGCCGAAAGGGCCGTCTCGGCTATCAAAATAAGGCCCGGTGCAGTTTATCACGCGAGCATCGATCCCCTAATCTCCCCCCACCAACATGTCCCTCAGCCCTCAGAGCATCTACGACCTCACTGGGCTGGTAGCCCTCGTAACGGGTGGCGTGCACCGGTATCGGTCTTATGCTCTCAACAGGGACTTGCTTCCAGCGGCGCCAAGGTGTACATTACCGGACGCAGGAAGGAGGTCCTGGACAAAATCGTCGATGCGTGGGATCAGCCGAAGGGGACGCTTATAGCGTCAGTTCATTTTCTTCTGCCACTACACTCTTTGCTCATGTGCGGATAGGGTGCAGATGGATGTGACGAGCCGAGAGAGGTATTGCGGAGGTCAAGAAGATGATAGCAGAAAAGGAAGGGAAGCTGCATATTTTGGTCAACAAGTGCGTTTCATCATCTGTTCAACGACCGTGACTTATCAAGGATTCAAGCGCGGGTCAAGTTGGCCCGACGTCTCCTTTCTTGAATGACCTGTCGGCGCCGGAGCACAAAGACGCAGAGACTCTGGCCAGGCCTTGTTTGACAACGAGACTTTCGAGTCGTGGGCAGAACTCTACAAGATAAATACGTTCTCGACTTGGTTTGTTACGATGGCCTTCTTGGGACTGCTGGAGAAGGGCACGCGCGATCGCGAGGCACAGACACCCGGATACACCGCAAGCGTCGTCAACATCACGAGCATTTCCGGGCTCATCAAGGTCGCGCAGGACCACGTATGTGTTGCCCCCCGTTATCCCGGCTACTGACCCCTGGCAGTTTGCTTACAACAGTGCCAAGGCGGCGGCCTCGCACCTCACCAAGATGCTAGCGACCGAACTAGCGCTCAAGGGCATCCCAGTTCGCGTTAACGCTATCGCTCCCGGTGTATACGCGTCCGAGATGACGTTCGACTCGATTCCGCCGGAGCAAGTTGACGCAATCGGAAAGGGTACGGTGCCTTTGCCTGCTAAACGGTCCGGAACGTACGTGCCAGATATTTTACTCTTGGATGTGGGCCAACCTTTTCGTACAGTGCGCAAGAGATGGCGGGCACTGTGGTGTATCTGGCCAGTCCTGCTGGGTGTTATATGAACGGCCAGGAACTCGTCATAGACGGTGGATACGTTGCAGTCAATCCATCTGTGGTCTGAGTAGTAGTTAATATTATGGGTTTTGTTTGGGTCTCGTCCCTTTTCGAAACTGGTGCACATATTTTACTGCCAATCTTCGTGTCTATTTTCGTCAAGTCGACATCTTCGCAACTGCGTCATATCAGTTGCAGTGCTGCAGTGCTCCAGAAGCATCAAATTACCCTCTCTTCCGTTTTTCATGTCTCTGGCGGACGCTCGCGCCAAAGGGGCCTACACGCCCGTTGCTAGCGCCTCAACTCTCGCCCCTTATACGCCCGGAAGCTCTGCAGCCTCCTCTTTCCGAAATTCAACGACAAATGGCGTCGCCACTGGACAAATTGGAGCAGCTTATGGTCCATATTCTGTCCGCAGTCGTCCGCTTCTATGCCTTCATTCTAAGTTTCTCACCGTTCATCTAGTACCCCCAACCGAACCGAGATAGTGTCTTGAGCGCCAACTCGAGGTTCAGCAATGCTGCGTCCAACTTTCCCGACAACCCTTTACTACGACGAGCCAACACGACCACCGTGTCTCCGCAAATGTGGGACCTGGGCCCCGAACCTGACGATGCGCTACACAATCCAGCGCGGGATGACTCCTCCTTTACGCTCTTCTCCCTTCGCGGCTGGGTCAATGCCTCCGCCCTTTTCGTCCTGCTCTTTGGCTTAATAGCTCTCTTCGCTGGGTACCCTATCATCAGCGGCCTCAGTGGCACGCATACCAGTTTGAGCGGCGCATTCAATCTTGGTGGAATCAACTCTACAGGTAAAGTGTGCCCGCGCTCACAAAACTTCCCCTCTCTAATCGACGCCGTCTACAGGTCAAGTGCCCGCGCTCACAAACTTCCCCTCTCTCATCGACGCGGACACGCCCTCCGACGCTTACTCACGGACGGGAATCACGGACGGGAAGAAGTATAAACTCGTCTTTAGTGACGAGTTCAATACGGATGGGAGGACGTTCTTTCCAGGAGATGATCCCTATTGGTATGTCCTCTTCAACAATGCTGCCGCCCCATCCTCATCTTCGCAGGACCGCGGTCGACCTACATTATTGGTAGGGTTTTCTTTCCATTTCTCTGGTAAACATTTTGACCTCTCGCAGGCCCACCGCAGACTTGGAGTGGTACGACCCCTCAGCGATTACCACACAAGACGGAAACCTGGTTATCACCATGACCGAAACCCCGAACCACGACCTCAATTTCATGTCCGGCATGCTTCAATCGTGGAACCAGCTCTGTTTCACCACAGGCTATATCGAGGTTTCCGTCAGTTTGCCCGGCACGTCGAAGACGGCTGGATTCTGGCCTGGTGTGTGGACCATGGGCAACCTTGGAAGAGCCGGATATGGTGCTTCCACTGAAGGGATGTGGCCCTACACCTACGACTCGTGCGATGTGGGTACATTGCCGAATCAAACAGCAAAAGATGGCACACCCGCTGCGGCTGCTACCGGAGGCAGTGGAGATAGCGAACTCAGTTTCTTGCCTGGTCAGCGTGTATCCGCCTGTACATGTCCTGGTGGAGATCATCCTGGGCCGAGCGTGTCGGTAGGACGAGGAGTGCCGGAAATGGACATAATGTATGCGGATCTTTCTTTGAAAAAAACCATTTCCTGACTGTTTTCCAGAGAGGCCCAAATAGACACATCAGTGTTTCGAGGCCAAGTCTCGCAAAGTTTCCAGGTCGCCCCTTTCAATCTCAAGTACGACTTTGATAATTCGACGTCGGCGGCGACGTTCCAGGACTCTGACTTGACCAAGTTCAACTCGTACAAGGGCAGCCAAACGCAGCAGGCGCTGTCCGCCCTGACCTACATTCCCGACAATGTGTACAGCGGACAGGACTTTGGTGTATATGGGATCGAGTACTGGTCGGATCCGGACAACCGCGAGGATGGTTACATCACCTGGGTCAGCAATGGCCAAAAGTCATGGTCGATTAATGCAGACGCCGCTGGTCCCGACTCGGGGGCTGGTATTAGCCAGCGGATTATTCCGGAGGAGCCAATGTCTATAATCCTGAATCTGGGCATGTCGCCTGGGTTCCAGAGGCAGGATTTCATGCATATGACCTTTCCCAACAAGATGCTCATCGACTATGTGCGGGTGTACCAGCGGGAGGGTGTGTCCTCTGATGGTTTGACTTGCGACCCGCCGCGATACCCTACAGCCAAGTATATCAACGAGTGCGTATTGTTTTGTTTTTGCATGGCGTTTTGGGCTCATGTCTTACAGCCATATAAACGCGTACACTAACCCCAACTTGACCATCTGGTCCGATGCGGGTTATCAATTCCCGAAAAATTCGCTCTGGGACGGATGTTGATTGCACGCGACTACCTTACGGACACGACTAAAATCATAGACCTGTACGACCTCACGATTATACGCATCATGGACTTGTTGTATACCTTAATGTAATTCTGCTCAATGTCATTCAAGTAGATTTTTTAGCCTATGTACATCGGAGTCAAGCACTTTGACACCGTCTGCCTCGACATGTCCTTGGCCGAGTGCCTTACACCAATTTTTGAGCACGGGATCATCTAAACGTAAACCTCTGCCATGCGTTCGACGAGAGATTGCCATCGGGAGGACTCGATGAGCATGAGGCTGCCGCGAACGTCGAGACCGAAAGAATCCGCTTCGCGGGGAGCAGAGTCTGCAGAGTATGAATAGGATAGGGAGTGCATGGCGTGCTGAACAACGAATGAGCCGACTGTTCAATAGGAAAGGAGCATAACTGACCTCGCGTATGAGAGTGTCCTCTGGATGGAACGAGTATATCCCGTCCTGGGGTCGCTGTTGCTCTGGCGGCTGACGCGGCTTTTGCTTTTTGGTTTTTTTAGAGCGACGTGACGGTGCACGGTTTGCGAGGGCCTCTTCCTCGTCAAGAGAGAGGCAGTACGCGCGGGAGATGAAGAGGAGGTGGGTGAACGCGTATGGCTCTCCGTCAGCGACGGCCCACTTGAGCTCGTCGGTGAGCATGCGGTACATGGGCGGGACTGTCTGTACGGGCATGTTGACGAGGCGCTCGCAGATGACGAGCCCTAGTTGGGTCGGTGCTGGGGCTGCGAAGAGGGCGGTGAGGGTAGCGTGGAAGGAGGGGTCCGCTGTCTGCGTTTTTTCGAGAAAGTAGGAGGCGAGGGCTGCAATACTGGGATGCTGGGCATGCTGATGGACGTTTAGGACGGTGAGAAGTGCGTATGGATCGCTCTCTAGGCCATCTGTCTTTATGGTCGTGCCCACTGTTGGCTGGGAGAGGATGAGCTCTGTGAGGTCGTGGAGGGAGAAGCGGTCTGCATCGCGTTGGAAGAGTTGGCCTAATAGACGCTTGAAGGCGTGATAGTCGACGTTGGGATTCGGGTCGAAGAAATCAAAGTCGACGTCGATGAGAGAGACGTCTGAATCCGAGGAAGAGCCTTCGTCGCCGTCCACTTTGCGCTTGGACATGGTTGGTGATTTGATTGTATTTCCAAATCAAGCTTGGAGCTGCCTCTTGACCTGCAACAGCGAGGAGCACATCGCTGGACACGATGTCGACTCCCAGCGAGGACCCCAATCTGCTCTCCTCCACGCCGACCCCGGGGAGCCACATGCCCCGCTCATTCAGCCACAGTTCCCAGTGGTCATCGGATACACCGAGCCACCACCATCAGGGTACCTCTTACTTTCCCGCCTCTGTATCTCCTCGCCCCGCCCCAATCCTCGTCCGAAGCAATTCAGTCCACTCCATTCGCAGGGGCCCACGCAGCACCAGCGTCAGCAGCTCCCACGTCACCTCGCGCGGCTTCAGAGACGATGCATTGAGCGAGGCAGACGAAGACGAGGACACTTTTGACCACGACGTCGAGGGCATCATTCGACGTGGCAATCGTCACGGCAAGGCGGCAGCCACTGACCCGCCCGACCCTGACGATCCTGCCGACAGCAATGACGCAGACGACGAGGATGACCCCATCACGCTGCGGGACCGTCAGTCTTTGATCAACGTAGAGCATCCCTTTGGCTTGCCCATCTGGAAGCCTGCTTTGTACAAAAAGAGTCGCAGCGTCACCCGCTACGCCGACGAGGCCCTCCACTCGGTTCCCTCATCCCAGGCCGAACGCCACTTGCTCCCGGGCAACATCTTCTGGACTGTTGCTTTCGGCTGGTGGCTCGCCCTCATTTGCATAATTGTCTCTGCCGCGTTGCACGTCATACCACAAGGCGGCAAGCGCTACTCCACTCTCATCTATGGGCTCGGCTGGTACCTCCTCTGGCCGTTTGGCAAGTACGTCGAGGGAGAAGCAGAAACCGATGCAGAAGCACCCGAGGTCGAGGACGATGACGAAGAAGCTGCCGTCGGGAGCTCTGCCGACGAGGGCACCATCCGTGGTCCACGTCAAGGCGTTCCCCTTTCGGAAGCTTCTACTATCACGCCCCAGCATGTTCAGTCCGTCTCTTGGACCCCGATCGAAGAGCATACTTCCCTTCTCCAGCGGGCAGCGCCTCCACCATCGCGTTCCTACGGTGCCACTGCTCTTTCCGCCGCTTCCTCCGATAGCTCCATTGGCGCCGCAAAGACCGCGAGCCCGGCAGACGATACCTTCGGCCGCATCGTTTTCTGGGCTGCATTTTCTCTCATCATTGCTCCCCTCATGCTCTTTGTTTGCATCCTCTGCTGGGGAATGGTTGTCACCATTCCCATGGCAAAGCTTACCTGGGCCCTCATCACCTACGTATTTACCCAGCCAGACACGCTCCGGTTCTGTGCTGCTCCGCCCGCTGTCGTCGTCTCTTCCCCGTCCCCGCCGCAGCCCGAGGATGACGGGATCCCGTCTCCCCCGCAATTCTCCATCAAGCACCAGCGCCTCGCTGAAGGTCAAACTGCCCCCGGCGCTTCGACGAGTACCGTTTTACTGTGCACATATCGTGCCACAGGCCGACAGTACTATAAATACACTGTCGGTGGGGTGAACATCCTCTTCGTCAACCTACTCCCTGTCGTCTTTTTCGTCATCTTTGACGGCTTCGTTCTTCTCCGTATCGCCGATCAGCTCGAACATGCGGGCAAACCTGTTCCGCGCCTCTTGGCCATCGTTGCCGGACGCGGACTCATCTTTTTCCTCTCCCTGGCCAGTGTGATTCCCCTCAGTTATTTCATTGGCATGGCTGTCGCGAGTATCAGCGCGCAGAGTAGTATTGGGATGGGTGCGGTGATCAATGCCACGTTTGGCAGTATCATCGAGATCATCTTGTACGCCCTCATGCTCAAAGAGAGCAAGGGGCATCTCGTTGAAGGAAGTATCGTCGGCTCGCTACTTGCTGGTGTGCTGCTCATGCCCGGGATGAGTATGTGCAGCAGCGCTCTGCGGAGGAAAGAGCAAAAGTTCAATGCCAAGAGCGCCGGCGTGACCAGCATGATGTTGATCATGGCCATCATTGGTACGCTGACGCCGACGCTGTTTTATCAAACATACGGGAATGTGAGTTGTTTTGATCGTTTCTTTGGTTTTCTCCGTCTGATGACGTTTGCAGTTCCAATTAATCTGCACGGGATGCCCCACTGGCCCTCGTACCCCAGACCAACCATGGGTGTGCGACGCGTGCTACTACAAACATCCCGACCCCGTCAAGGATCCGTTCTACCAAAGTACCGTGAAGAGCTTGATGTACTTTTGCGCCGCAATCCTCGTGTTCAGCTACCTCATCGGCTTGTGGTTCTCTCTTCGCACCCATGCGTCGCAGATCTGGCAGAATCCGCAGCAGCTTCTGAACCCACTCGAGCTCCCTGTACATCAGCAAGGCCAGAGACCGGTGTCGTTGTACCACCGCATCGTGCCTCCCACCGCTGGCCCACGGCTGCAGCACAAAGCTAGTGGGAGATCCGAGCGGTCGCAGACGCCCGTTTCGCACCCCAACGTTCAACCACCGAGCTCTCCGGGCATCGCGCGCCGCGTCTCTTATGCGCAGTCGGGCGCCAACTTTGCTCCCGTTCTCGAGAGCGTCGATGCTGCTGTAAAGAGCTCGGGTGTCGCTCCGGAGGGAATGTCCCAGGACGAGTTTACCCGGGCAGTGGCGGTTGCAACTGTTAGTGCGCTGCGGCACCAGCAGCAGGCACAAACGCATCCCGTGCATGGACATCTGCAGTCGCCTGCACGTGCCGCGGCCCGTGCATCCGGTGCCGAGGCCGAAGCCGCTGGTGGCGGGCATGGAGGACATGAAGGGCCAAGCTGGAGCCGAACGACGAGCGCCAGTGTGTTGTTGATCTGTACTGCGTTGTATGCTGGGATTGCCGAGCTTTTGGTGGATGTTGTGGATGTGATCCTTGAGGGCTCTGGTATCGACGAAAAGTTCCTCGGTGTCACCCTCTTTGCGCTCGTGCCCAACACAACCGAGTTTATGAACGCCATCTCCTTTGCGCTTAATGGGAATATCGCACTGAGGTATTTTTCCCCTCTTATTATATGTTATCCAGCTGACGTTGGTACAGTATGGAGATCGGCTCGGCGTACGCGCTGCAAGTGTGTTTGCTCCAGATCCCCGCCATGGTCGCCTTTTCCGCGTTCTACGCGCCGGAGAAGATGGGTGAAGTAGCGAGCACCTTTACGTTGATTTTCCCTCGCTGGGATGTCGTTGTCATCATCCTCTCCATGTTCCTCATGACGTATACCTACATTGAGGCGAAGAGCAACTATCATCGCGGCAGTATTCTCATCCTCAGGTGCGTCTCGTACTTTCTATTTGCCTAGCAGATGAATGACCCTGCCTGTAGTTACCTCGTGCTCACCGCGGGCTTCTTCTTTGCACCATCGTCGGACGACGACATGGACATTGACAAGGGTCACGAAAGCTTTGCGCAGAGTGGTGTGCGTGAGTTTACCCTCACGATGTGGCAGACTGTACGGTGGTACGCGTCCCGAATTTTGTAAGGTATCATTATTACCTGCGACTAGACAATTACCTTTTTTTTATATACCATCTCTCGTTACGAACAAATACTTTACGACCCCTCATGAACATAGCATACAATAGATCTCGCACATGAAGTAATATACATTTTTTACAGATTCCGCGTTCATTCTAGTGCAGGGCTTGCAGTGTCTTTAGCAACTGCTGGAACTCTTCTACCGGTCGTTTGAGGCGCTCATGCTCGTTGGTTCCTTCAGCAATCCTGCTCAACTGCGCTGCCGAGGCAGTCAGTACTTCCTCCAGCAAATCGCCATCAAGGAAACCAAAGGCGTTTTCTACCATTCGGCGGCGCGCCGACGTTTGGGGTGTCCGGAACGTGGTGTGCATGTGCCCGCCTTCGGTCGTGTTGACAATGTTGCGCTGCAGGTCTGTCAAATCCAGACTCAGCTGCCGATCAGTGATGTCGGTGATCACGCCGATTCGGCCCGAAGCCGTGAAGAACAATTGGATCGGCGCAAACTTGCTGCCTGCGTCGGGCGTGGCGACTGCGCCTCGAACGAATTTGTTGATCAGGTCGGCCTGCTGATAAAAGCCGTCACGGTCCAGTTTCCGTGTCGCCTTGTCAAAGGTGAATGAAATCAAGTTGAGGGTGTCCTGTCAACCCACGTGAGTTGAATGAGCGTAATTTTTCATTGGGAGGGACGTACGTTTGCCACGATGAGATGTTTTGAATCCACAGCTTCCAAAGATACAGGGCCGAGAGGGGACAGATCTTTCCCGAGGGTCTGTAGTTTGTAGTCGTCGGAGACTTCGAGTACAGAGATGGAGCTGATCCGATCGCCGAGTAACAACCTGTTCTCGTAGCCGACCAAGCTGGTCACGAAATAATTGTGATTCATCTCAGAGACCTTTTGCAATTTGCAGGTCTTTGATGATGGATCGATGTCTAGGCGGAATAACATCGTCTGCGGAAATCAGCGCAGTTCAACAAGATGCGGATAGACATACCGCCGAATTGACACCAATTGCAATCAGCCCTTTGACCGTGGTGACCGCATACACACACCCATGGACGTCAGCAGAGGCGGCCAGTGCAAGTTGAGGATTCGATCTCGAGGATTCCATAGGATATGCAGAGAAGATGAGGAGACGGCCGTCCCCAGGGATCTTTTCCTCGGACCGAGACGTACACGTGCCGACGCAGAAGAAGGGAGTGGATGTGCCATCATCTTGCTCCAGGGTAATGATGGTAGCACAAGTGACTTCCTCGTCTGGCTCGCAGTTGAACTGGCTGATGTCTGTAGTAGATGAGGGATAAATGGACGCCGAATGTATGCAACATCCACTGACTATTGAAGGTAACGTCATCCAAAAGCCGGAACGAGCTGGTGGGACCAAGCTCAAGCTCCCCAACGCGGGTGGGCTCCTGGCGTGTGCATGCGACACCGAAGACTTTGAGGGCGGGCGCGTATACTATTCGATGTGGAACATCGAGGTCGAGTGGAATCTAAGCGAAAATGAACGAAGAGAATAGTCAGATGACCAAAAAAACATACCGATCGAATGTGCATCTTGTCCACATTCTTGACGCGACCAATGAACAGCGCAGACTCGTTAGCCAGTATCAGGGAAGACTCGTAATGCTCGCTGTGGATCTGGGCGGACGCAGTCACTTCCTGTAAAGAGTGAGAACATTGTCAAACTCGTGCAGGAGTAACCGCACTTTCAACATCACTGGGGACTGCTGCAAACCATCCCTATCCCACGAGAGCACCACCGCCCTGCTGCCAGCCGCAAACAACGCCCTCTTGCCATCCACGACACATGGCGTAAACCCGACTGGCAGGTTCCCCAAAGACGTCAATTTCGCAGCGCCCAAAGTCCGTCCCTGATCGTTCCACGTGAAATACGCAAACGAGCCGTCTCCGAGCCCAGCCATGAGGTAAGGATGTGAATCACCATAGGCTCCAAAGTCGTACAGCAGGAGACTTCGCACGACTGCAGGCAAGGGCTCCGTCTTGCAGAGCGAGACAAAACCGTCCTGCGCCTGCTGCAGCATCTGCACGACGTTGCTCTGCCAATAGGCGACCACGATGAGGTCGGACGTGCTGAGACGGCTGTGGAGTGGTAAACAGGATAGTGCAGAGACCTCCCGATGGCCCAGAATTGTATCCGATTGGCGCTTGAAATCCAAAGCTTTGGTGCTTCCATTGACCTCGAGGCACACCAGCTTGCCGTTGCTCAATGCCAGTACCGTTTGACTGGGGTTGATGCTCGCAGCGACTATTTGAGTACCCTGAGGCACTTTGTAGTCGTTGACCTGCGTGAATGTGTTCATCTCAGACTCCAGAAGGAACGCGCCATTGGAGGTGACTTGGACCACCAGCGCTGTGTCGTGATATTCCGTCTTTTCCGGGGTGATAATTGCGGGCCCTCTCCTGACCGCAGGAATGATCTTGATCTTTTGAACATTCCTGGCAGCCAATGTACGTCCTTGGGCAAAGGAGGCATCACCGATGGATTCCGTTTGTTCCAATGCGTCCTCGCCCTTGATCTCGTAGGCATATGTATCCTGGGGAGTGGATACAAGAAGGTAGCTGTCGAATCTGTGCGGGAGAAAATTCAAGACAATGCTAAAAACACCAAGTAAACCGACCCACATATCGTCGTATGTCCTACGAAGAGCAAACACTCCGACAGTGTGCGGCATCCCATGGACGGTCGCCAGTTGCTGGAAATCGGCCCCCTTGCGGATGACATTAATCGAACCGGTGTTCTGCCCTCCTGAGCAAGTAACGACTTGTTGCTACCCAAAGAAATCAGGTAAAAGTCGCAAGAAATGAATGAACCTACGTGTCCACTATCATCCGTATCCACCAAAGTAGCGTCCAAAATCGGAGCAATATTCTTGAATGTCTGAATGACGCGCAGGAAGGGGCCCTTGACGTCAAGCACACAATCTCGAAGTGGCTCGGAATACTCCTCCCTCGCCTTCCCCTTGGCAGAACGTGGTGGTGTGAGTCGACTAGCAGGTACTGTGGTGATATCTGATGGTATGGGCAACGTGGGATCATTCGAAGACGACAGGGGATTCGAGCTTATTTGTACTAGCTGAGAATCCCCTGCATGAGAGCCCACGAATAGAACTTGGCTGGTTAGATAACTGAGTGTTGTTGACGGAGATGTCTGTCCCAGAGGTATGAGAATAAGCCCGTTGTTCGGGACATCGTGCAACGAAAGCATCGCGAGACGTCCAAACGAGTCGCCAATGAGGTAGCGAAACGGTTCGCCATCAAGCGCGCAGAACGATGTGATTTCGCTCCAAGGCCAGTCAACAGCTGCTTTGGGCTTGCGTTTCCGCGTGTCGCGTTCACGCTGTTTTTCCGCAGCCTTTTCTTGCTCGGCTTTATCCCCACTCTCTTTCCCTTTCTCTAATTTTCGGCGCTTGTTGCTTTGCTTTGCTTGCCCACGTGCAGATACCATTTCATAGAGCAGGATTCGGGTTCCACCAACAAGAAGTAGACCTCCAATGAACCATTGGCTGTCGTCCTCCTCCCCGTCTCCGCCTTTTACATGAAGGAATGCTTCGGGACAAGGGACAGGTATGAGCTTTGGCACGGGGTCCTCTGGATAGGGAAGGACTTTGGTCGCGATGGGGGTAGGGTGTAGAAGAGCGGAGGGGTTCGTAGAGATGTCTGTTTCCAGGATGTCACGCGCGAGTAGCTGCACACGACCCGTATGGTCATAATGCAGGATGGCAATCGCAGGCCGGGATGATGGAAGGAATGCAAGGGAGAGGACAGTGAGCTCTCTCATGCTATTCGACGAGTTCAGATCCAAGGCATAGAGTTCAAAGCGAACGAACGCACGACATATCAAAGTCCCCTTCAAAAAGTCCGGCCTTGAGATAGATTCCTTTCAGCTTGCCCGTATAGCACATTGCAACGGCACATTTTCCACTGGGGTGGACAAGGACATCCGTGAAGAATTCTGCTGGACGCTGATTCCGTTCGAACAACTCGAGGCGCTTGGTCGCGGACAAGACGCCTTTGGAATAGCTCAGAAACACCAGCTCGGGATGTGGATGATCCAGCAGCACAATGAGATTCGAGTGAGAAGCCTATCGTCCTGTGAGTAACGGAAAGGACTCTGGCGGGAGAGACCCACACCGGTAGGCACGGCTTTGACGGACAAAATGTTGCCCCAGACTGCCCAGCTGCATATCTGTTTAAGGCCTTCGGGATTGATAGAATAGACGTCGAGACTGTTGATTTTGGCGACAACGAGATGCTGCACGTCGGACGAGTCGAGATTGCATTTCACGGAAAACAGAACCGAGGACGGCTGGTGAAATGTGGAAACGACCTTCATAGTGAGAGCGAGACGCTGCTCACAAATCCGGCAGTCCGAGCCGATTAACGCCGTCACGATAAATCCTCCTCTCCAACATTCGTGTCTGCTACATGCATAGTACCGTCCTCGTTTGTAATTATACGCTGCTCCTCCCCAGCATTCGGCTTCACCATAAATTGGTCCAATAGAGTGGGGGCACCAGTGCCGCCGATCGTGTTTGTCGACTTGACTGGACGCTTTGTTGCCGCCTCGGGGAATGTCCAGGGAATGATTTCTAGGAAAGATGAACGCGTTAAGAGACTCAGGATGATAAAATTGACCTTCCAAAAACAAGAACTCGTCGGCCTTGCGCACGACGGTGGCTGGAATAAGTGAATACCACAGCAATTTGGTTTGGACAGACACGCACCCATATCTTTGTACTGCAGCGTTGTTCGTTTATCCTTCTCTGCCTGCGCCATACCCGCCTCCCCGAACCGTTTAATGAATTCCTCTGTTGCACAACAGATGAGGAAAGTGGCTTCTTTCGCGACAATGGCAATATCCTGCAGTAGAACGTGTCCATGGGTGCATAGATGCAAAGGAGCGACGCGTACTTTGTCTGCCTTGATAATATGTTGGACCTTTGAGATCGGAAGCAGCGTCTTGCCAGGTGGGCGTTCGACTTTAGGTGCTTCCCTCTTTTCCTTCTTTTTCTTGGCGGGTTGCTCAACATTGGGAGCGAGTGGTGCGATTGCGATTGGTGGCGCGGGTAGAATGGGTTGCAAGAGTTGCGGGGTCGGTGGTGGTGGCGCGTCCACTTCCATGGCGAGGGAGGAAAGCAAAGACGCGTTTGACGCGACTGTGATAGGCCATCACACGCTTGTGCCTCTTGGCGTTCCCTCGCATATACCTCCCTGCCTGGATGACCTCGTTCCTCATCAAGGCCCACGTCGGCCGGCCCTCTTCCTGGCAGAGCGAACCAGACTGCACCTTCTGCAGAATAATCCGAAACGAATTGCCCGCCGTACGGGTTTATGAGAGCGACCTGGTGCTCGCGATACTCGATATTCTCCCTCTGAGAAGAGGCCACACCCTTGTAATCCCCAAAGTACACTACTCAAGACTGTCGGAGCTCCCAGCAGACCTTGCTGCAGCAATTGGTGAGGCGGTGAGCAAGGTGGCGCACGCTCTAACTCTTGGTGCGTTCCTTGGATGGATGATTTCTGGTTGCAATACTCATGTCCCTAGCCCTTGATAACACGGCTCTGAACGTCGTGTGCAACCAGGAGTACGCACAAGCGGTGCCACACGTTCACTACCACGTTATCCCGGCTCCCACTTTCGGGAAGCAGGCACCCGAACCTCCTGTACATGTAAAGGAGCCACTCACACAACGAGAGATGCATCAACGGGAATTCGAGGGTCGATCAGAGCTGGAAGACGACGACGCTGTTATCTTGGCCAGAAAGATACGCTCAAAGTTATAGAATACATGTCACTCAAAATCCCTCGGCTTGTGCCTCTCTCCAACCCTCCAAGCATTTCGACTGCGTGGTCCAAATATGCTCGCTAAGCTCACGCAGTCTTGGAGCATACACCGTCTTCAGCGTCTCTTGATCGACAATGAAATCCAAGTCATTGGCACGCAATTTCCTCCCCGTGTCATCTGCATAAGAAAGCTGGACCCAAAGATTCATGAGCCCTTCAAGTATCTCCCCTCGCCTGAAACCATGTGCACCCAAGCCAAAGCCTTTGGCTATCACATAGAAAGTCGCCCGGGTGCTGTGCATACAGACGGGTTTCCAAGTGCGCACGTCCAAGCAGAGGATGTCTAGGAGAAACATCATTTGCGAGGTAATGATTCGCTCCGGCTTGGACTGCTTCAGAATAACGGTGCCGCCCAGACCAACGCAAAGCAGTCCTATCAGTACTTGGGAGATGAGAAGTCGGTCCCCGTGCATGTACAAGTTGCCATTGCCGCCTTGTGCCGAATCACATGCGCGCAGTGGGTGCCCGTCGATGAGGACAATGTCGAATCCCGGGGAAACTGGGAAATCCTGCAAGCGGGGGTCATCGATGAATGTGGGGCCAAGCTGGTATTGTGTGAGATCGGCCCAATGGAGCTGAAACCGCGACAGTTGCTCCTCGTCGAGCAAGCAAGCGTGGCCACCTCTCTCCTCGGGCAAAGATACACCCACTCCGGATGCGTGAGGGTTTTTACCAAGAATGTAAGAGGAGAAGCCGCCGGGGCAGCAGCTGTTGTGTTGTTAGTGGTTTTGACGCGGGTGAATCCGCGCGACGAACCCAAGATCAAGAAATCGAATGGGCACACGACTGGGGACACAACGCAAGACCTGATCAATCTCTTCGAGGACTAGGAACATTGACCGAAACCAAGCTTTCTGAAGGGAAGCGTCAGGAGCGTCAGCCTGCTTGCGCTGGTGCTGCATGTGGGCGTGTTCAGCGGCTTTGTTCTCATGCTGGACTTGTTTGAGTACCACTTGTAGAATTCGAAGATTCAAAGAAACCATTACTTTGTACCGTAGTGCATTGAGTTTCCGGAGAGTCTTGTTCTTCAAGGGAAGTAATTCATTCATGGGGACTGTGGTCAAGCAATGGGTGCCGTTGGGCACGAGGCGCCATAAAGAGATTAGCTTTTGCGGCAATATGCGGTCCTGCAGACCAATTAGTAAGGCCTCAAGGTTTCAGCGCCAATTCAGAGTCGCAGTCGTAACGATGAAAGCAGCCATGTCTAGAAGCCATTCAAGAGTTCTCAGAAGAAACCAGAAAGCTCAAAGGAAGTGCCCAATTGGATGTCCGGCCGGACCGACACGGCCCACGAGCCGTCACGCCACCGTGATTTGCCTACTCGTGACCTTGGCGCGATTGGCGACGTGCACCGCCACATCAATGAACCGTTCCCTTCTCCGGCTATAATCTTTCCGAATATGCTGCGACGTCCAGTTCTATCCCAAGCCTCTTTTCGCCATGTTCGCTACGAGACACGACGTGCCGCCCCACTTCCGAAAGGGATGCCCCCACCGCTGAAGGGTGTCCGCATACTCGATCTTACGCGGGTTCTTGCCGGGCCAACAGCGACGATGCTTCTAGGGGACCTGGGTGCAGACGTAATAAAAGTGGAGGAAATCTCTAGGGGGGACGACACAAGTAAACTCTCCCCGCCAGTATTTCGGCACTGAGTAACTGGCTTCAGGAACATGGAATCCTCCCTCTGCCCCTCTTCTGTCTTCCGCCCCGCCGAAATCGTCCCACTTGCCGCCCGAGTCTGCTTACTACCTATCCTCCAATCGGAACAAGCGTTCAATGACTGTGAGTCTACCAAGTATCGAATCGAAGTGTACTGAGGTCGTGCAGGTCAATTTCAAGCAACCCGCAGGCCTCGCAATCATGCGAAAGCTCGTAGAACGGGCGGACGTGCTTGTGGAAAATTTTGTGTCCGGCAAGCTTGAAACTATGGGGTTGGGCTTTGAGGATTGCCAGAAGATCAACCCACGTCTCATCTACGCGTCTATAACTGGTAAGTTTTCTACACTCTTTCTTCGGAGATGTATCTTTTGCCACACCGCGTTTGTTCGGAATATATTTGCTCAAGGATACATCTCCGGAGAGTGGGGACGTCTCTGACGTTTTCCTCATGCACCTTCTCTCAGGATATGGGCAGACGGGACCGTACCGCACGGCTGCTGGATACGACGTGATTGTGGAGGCCGAAGCCGGCTTGATGCATATGTGAGTCCTCCAGGTTTCCAAGCATATCAATCGGTACCGAGTCACTTGCAGCACCGGAGAGCCCGATCGACCTCCGTCTAAAGTCGGTGTTGCTGCTACAGACATTGCCACGGGTCTTTACGCCCACGGTGCGATCATGGCCGCCCTGCTCTCCCGGCAACAAACGGGCGTCGGGGTCTGGATCGATTGCAACCTCTTCGAAACCCAGGTACCTACGTTCCCTTTGAATAGTTGGTTGTTCTTCCTGACCCGCTCTAGATCGCTGGCCTCGCCAATATCGCGTCCAACTACCTCATTTCGGGCGCTGAGGCAACCCGCCACGGCACCGCGCACCCCTCCGTCGTACCATACCAAGTTTTCCCCTGCAAGGACGGTTTCCTCATGATTGGCGCTGGAAACGATAAACAATTCCGCATCCTATGTGAGAAGGTTCTGGACCAACCCATGCTTTCGCAGGACCCGCGCTTCATAAACAACGAGGCACGCGTCAAGAATCGCACGGAACTCATAAACATCGTCGAGAATGCATTGATGCAGCAAGATCGTAGTTATTGGCTTGAACGGTTTACGGGATTGGGGTTCGTCGCTATTGTTCTTCCAGTCCTACCATCTCACCCGTCGTATAGGGTTCCATTCGGTCCAATCAACAACATCTCCCAGACATTCGCTCATCCGCAGGCTGTGGCGCGGGGCGTGACAGTAGAGGTCGAGCACCCGAGAGCAGGGAAGATCAAGCTGGTCGCCCCAGCGGTTTCTTACAATGGAGAGAAGATGAAGGTCACGCGGCCGCCTCCGTGGCTCTCAGAGCACACTGACGAGGTTATGGAGGAGCTTGGTTATAGCGCTGAGCAGATAGTACAGTTGAGAGACAACGGTATCATCTAAATCAATAAGATGACAATGGGACCACTGATATCTACTGCCAAATGACTAGGGGTTTCTCTTGCTTTATGAGCGTATTTGCATCGGCAGCTCTCGAACAAGGTACACAACCACGAAATGGTCCAACCACTACGACGCCGCCACAACACTTCAAAATTCAACAGCAGCTGGAACACTACGAATGGCCTTCATCAACTCTTCGTCGTCCTCGTCGCCACCCCAGCTGGACCAGAGGGTGAAATGAAGATCATGTTCGAGAGAGATGTATGCGGTGTACAACCATGGATCTCCGACGACTTTGCGCAGTTCTCGATCGGCGCTCTCTTGACCTTGAGCCAAAAGCCTGTGAATCCCCGCTGCCATCTGCTCCACCTCCCCGCGCAGCCGTTCTGGACCTCCCTTCATGAGAATCTCCAAACTCTTCCAGCCCATGTGCATCACACAGGAGATGCACAGATCGCGCACCTGCGCCTGCTGGTCCTCGACGAACCCCAGCTTATCTTGCCATAGTTTGCGGTCGAGAAAATTTTCGGTGGCTTGCGTCATGCTAAGCTGTTGGTACCGGTCTTCTTTGTCGTATTCCTTGAAGAAGGCCGGGATATCTGACTTGGTGAAACGCATGTAGTGGAAGCTGTTGGCGTCCGGCATGCAGTATACGAACCATTTGTACCGGATGAGACTGCTCAATGGCTTGAACTCGGGGAGCGGTTGGAACAATAGATCGTAGGAGTGGTGAAAGAGCTCTCCGTAGATGGCCCACGACAGCAAAGCCGTTTCGGGGTCATTGCACACCGTCAAAGGTGACGGGCTGCTCGAAGGCCCCGCAGCTACGTCCAGCTTGCGATTTAACGGATTGAGCACGTCGCATTTGTACGTGTACAGCCGACGTATGTCGTCCATAGTGAGTTGCGCGACGTCGAGGGCCAACTCGAGCAGTTTTTCGACGCCACCGTGAATGGCAACTTCAAGCCGATAGCGTCGGTCATCGGCTTGGACTGCCCAATCCGCTAACTGGCGCACAGTAGCGAGAATGAGAAAGTGAGGGTGTGGACGAAAGAATACGCGTCCAGATTGCGCGGCCAGACGAGGAACAATTTTGGGATCAGGGTTGCTGCATGCGTTGTACAGTGTCCTGCAGGTCGAGAAGAGGGAGAGGAGATCTTCGAGGGAGTGAAGATATTGTGGAAAATCTATCAGTAGCTCAGCGGGGAGCTCGACGAGGGCCATTGAGTAAGTCTTCTTCGAGTGGGGATGTCGTCAAGTAAGTAAGAGCCTGAGTTGAGATTTTCCGGTTCCTGAGTTGAAAACGGATCATTGTTCCGATCAAGCATCACATCACCAAATGTTCCGTCGCCAGAGCAATCCATGATATATTCCAAACCCCAGGTAAAAAAATACATTTTGTGCAAATTTTGTGGTCAAATTTACGACGACTCCGTGTCGACTGGGAAATGCGTTATCTGAGCCGCACTGCCCGTCAAGCGGAAGTTGTGCGTCACGGCGGTGGGCACGTCGAGTAAAAGTGAATAATCGCCAGGGTACAACCAGGCGCTGCCGTCCGTGCCTACACGCGCGATACTGCCGAGCGTCACCGCCAAACGGGCTGTCACGGACTGGCCTGGAGCAATGCCCTTGGTTCGCGCGTACGAGACAAGGACCTTGTTGGGGAAGGGCGCCGGCCCAGCATTCGTCGTCTTGACGAACAATAGCGATACAAAGTCAGAGGCGACCTTGCCTGAATTGTGCACCGAGACACTGAAGGTATCGAACGCCGCGAGGTCGAGGTGCGCGGCCGATTTGCCGTTGGCGACGAGGGACTGGATGCTGTACGTCGTGGTCGTGCCAGGGGCAAAGTTGAGAGCAAACGAGGTGAAACTAAGCCCAGTGCCGAATTCAAAAGTGGGGACTCCCGAGTACCACTTGTAAGTTCGGCCAGGATTCGATGAGCTTACGCGTAAACTCATATCCGTCATTGGGACCTCGTTAACGTAGTCCGCTGGATATTGCGTCGTCACCAGACGGCCGGCGGGGGAGACCTTGCCTTTGAGAACGTCCAAGATAGCCGTACCGCCGCTCTGGCCTATATCAATTATTCAGTATCACTCTGCAAGACTAAGGGGAGCGGAATACCTGGATAACCGGCCCAAAGGATCGAGTTGACCGCAGAGTTGTTTTTGAGGGCGGCGTCATCAACTTGACCGCCTCCAAACTGGACCACGACGAGTGGCTTGCCCAAAGCAGATAGCTGAGAAACGAGGTCAAGCTGATTTCCTGGATAGTCTATTGCTGTGCGGTCGTTTCCTTCCGCTTCCACGCTGTTGTCGATGCCACCAAGAAAGATGATAGCGTCGGCAGCCTGCCCTGCAGCGATGGCGGCCGCGAAACCACTGGTGTCTGTGGTGTCGATCGTCGTCCCCTCCGAGTAGGTCGCTGAGAATCCCGCAGTCTGAGCTGCCATCAACGGACTGATCAAGAAGGGTGCAACGCCCGCGTAGTTGCCTGGATCGAAATAAGTTTGAATTCTGGTTTTTGATAAAATCGGATATCACCTTGCATCGATGTCGTTGCATTTGCCCAAGGTCCAATGAGCGCGAGCTTCTTGATGGATTTTGAGAGCGGGAGTGTTCCGTCGTTCTTGAGCAAGGTCAGGCCTTCCACAGCGGCCTGGTACGCCAAATTCTGGGCACTCGGGGTATTGACATCTGTCCAACCCAGCTGCCTATACGGCTGAGAGGCCGCAGGATCAAAGTAGCCGAGACTAGCGCACGGTAAGTCCAACGCTGAATGCCAAGAGGAGGGACCTGCCGAACAAGACTTGAATAAAGCCTGGTCAAAGATGCAGAGATATCAGTTTCATTGAGCAAGCCCATGGTCAAGGCCGCTTGGAGATTATCGCCGTACGTCGATCCACAGTCGACATCCGTGCCCGCCAGAATTCCCGCGGCTGCGGCATGCGGTAAGTCTGCGACGTAGTTGTGGTTGATGCTGGAAGGAGTTAGTGATGGGAGGGACAAACAAGGGTAACTAACAAGTCGCCTGGGCAAACAAATCAATATACCATCACGGTATTGTAAAACAACTCACTAATAGCGTCGCAGTCACTCGTTACCTGCGTTGCAAGCTTCAATCCAATGTATGTGTTTGAGGGAAAACGGGCTTACCCATCGGTCTTGATCGAAGCCCCACGTATCGCGAAGAATTGTTTGCAACAAGAATGTGTTTGCGCAGGATGGTATCCCATTCACGGCATTGTATGAACACATTACAGAACCAACTTTGGCATCTCTGACACAGCTCTGCATGCTAAATGAGTCGTCCATCTCATCTCAGCACGAAAAAAAACGCACCTGGAACGATGGCAAATAATATTCGCTCAAATCTTGCTGCGAAATGACCGCGTTGAACGAGTGCCGCGAGTTGCCTTCCCAGTTCTCAAGGTCGTACCCTGCCCAGTGCTTGCAGTCGGCGACGATCTTGAACGTAGCCGGATCGATGCCGCCTTGCAGACCCTGGATAAGATTAAAAACGTATTGTGCTCCACGGAAAGGATCTTCGCCAGGGGTTTCTGGCAGTCGAGTTAGAGATGAAGGGTTGGGTGTGAGAGATTTTCACCTTGGCCACGGCCCCAGCTGCAAAATTGAGGAGGGAAACCAAGTGGAATGGATTGATGCTTACCGAGGATCACGGAAAGCTAGAACTAACATTGAGCACAACCACTTCTTGCAATTTGCTTGCAATACAGGAATACGAACGGTTAATGTTCGGCGTGAAGAAGTCCAAGCCAGCCCTAGGTAACTCCCATCAACTTGGCTTAAAATCATCAATGCGGAATACATACCTGCCTGCGTTGTCGAACGCTCTTGCCTCTGTACTAACCACAGTTGCCACCTCTTTGATCAACTCATCGTCGAACGCCGCTGGAAAACATGTCAGGTGAGCTTGTGGAGATGAAAAAAAAGAAGAAAAAAACGTACCACTCATCAAAATCGGACCAGGGAAACTCGTTGCGGAACTGAAATTGCCCGAAGAAGCAAAGAAGACGCCAGGGCTGCCCGCAACGCCGTGCTATTGGAAAAATTAGGTATTCGAACATAGCCTCTTAATGGGCCATACCAAAGCCTCGGACCACCATTGATACGGCGGAAGGCCCAAGCGAGGAACACCTGGAGTCCCATTATCCGTGTTGCTGATCATCTCGGCGGTTGTGAACATGGCAACGAGAGCCTTGGCGCGTGCGGTGGGGGTGGCGCTCGTGTCGCAGACGGTTGTATTCGCCAAGGGACCATTTACGCAGTCGGGAAACTGCTGCTGGGCCCAAGTGGGCGAGGCAAAGAGGAGAGCTAGGGCTACGAACAGTGGGGTGAGCATGTCGGTGCTGGTGGGCTGAACCGCAAGGAGAGGGCGTCGGTCCCGGTCCCATTTATACGTTCAGACAATTCTGCGTAGAAGAGAAGACGGGGGAATCATCGGACGAATCACAAGGGCATAGAGGAAGCGCGTCGTAGGCAACGAAAAATGGATTATTTGGGCGAGCTGAGGTAAAATGCTGAATGCCGCCATGTGCAAGTGTCCGCACGAGACCAGGACCGAACCACGAAGAAATTCTCAAGCAAGAAATCGCTACACCGACTGAGGGTTGGAAGGGCGGTCGTAGTAGTCGGGCGTAACGGCAGTTCCTCAGCAGAAGAGAAGGTAGTGTGGCCGCCGGCGTCGGCTTGCGAAGCAGTTGCATGTGACACAACCACCACAGGCGTTGAGCTGGCACAACGACCAAGAACAAAGTCACGAGTAGCAAAGTCTTCTTGAGTTTGCAATCGGCTGACGCTTCACGCGTTCTAGCAGACCTAAACTGAGCGAGGATTGACGAAAACGTCCGCGCCGGCGGGCGGGTGGACAAGGTTCAAGAACGTTCAAGCCTGGAAGATCGGACCGAGCACCTTCTCTCCCTCCTTCAGTAGAAAGCCTCCGCTGAGTCCTCAGCCGTAGATTTGATTTGCAACCATTCGTTACGGAAACGGAAAGATGTGTCGCGTGGATGTTGGCATGTACGTCATGTATTACTAGGTCTCTCCGGGCCTACTATCTTGAGCTTCCATGGCCTCTGACCCTTCCCCATCCAAGCCGGACCCCGTCCATGATCCACCAGAGCCCAAGGCCAAGTCGGACGATTCGCCCAAAGAGGAGCCAGACGCTGCTCCCGAAGTCGAGCCCGAGTCCGATGCCCCTTCAGAGGTATCTGCTTTATCGCTTTTCGGACCCTCCGAGTGACCTCTCTGCCCTAGCCAGTGAATCTCGATATTTTCAATCAGATCCTAGAGCTCGACGATGGCGACACATACGACTTTTCAAAGGAGATGGTCGAGGCATACTTTTCGCAGGCACCGACAACGTTTGAGAGCATGAATGAAGCTCTGTACGTCCTCGCTGGCTCTCCTCCTACTGCAATCCTCAATCGCCGTCGAAAAGGACGGAAAAGGACCACCCGAAGCTGTCCGAGCTGGGCCATTTTCTCAAGGGCTCATCCGCGGCCCTCGGGATCTCCAAGGTGCAATCTGCATGCGAGAAGATACAGCACTACGGCGAGCTGCGGGACGAGGAGGCGAAAAAGGATATTACACCCGACGACGCCCTCTCGCGGATCGAGCTGCTCATCACAGAGGCCAACACCGAGTACGCCTTAGCTGAGAAATGGCTGAGAAAGTACTACGCCGATAGGAACCAAGCTTTCGATGAGCCCGAGCCGTGAGCACGGCCGTTGCCCGGCCCCCGTTGACCCTCGACCACGCGCCGCTGCACCTCTGCTGCCTGCGATTCCACCGATCCCCCGTCGCGTGTCCACTACACGAACGCTTCCTGCCGGCCGAAAAAAGTCGAGAGTAGACGGCACCGGGCCTAGATCGAATTGTACTACATCTCATTCACGCCCTCCAGCTCACGCGCTGTATTTTTTTTCCCAATCGTTGCTGCTCCTACATAATCTCGTTCCGCGGATATAATATCTGTTACATTACGCTGAAAAATGCTCCTTTGTTTACGGTCTCTGGATGTTTTGTAATCCTTCTTCTGGGTTTCTGTTGTGAAATGCGAGAATCTGGCAGGTTCAGGGCCATGGCCCATATCGGTACAAAGGGTGAAAACAGTGAAAAACCACTGCCCCCAAATTTGCAGTTGATTTTTTTTTGGCAATATGCTTATAAATTTGAAGGCTCCTTAGTGGATTTGAAGGGTTTCGAGTTCAAATGAAGGTCTGTTGGCCTTTTGAAGGGTTTTCTGGTTGCATTGGGCAAAAGGACCTCGATCAGGATCAGGTACGGCAGCAATTCTAAAGCTTACCTATGACATCATCAACTTTTCTGTCAATCGTGTCGTTCTTTCGGTCTTGCCAGAACTGGTAGTAGGTCCCTGTAATTGTAGCCTATCCTCGTTGCATTGTCGTGCCTCTCTCTAAAAAATTCGACCCCATTTAACTGCAGACGAAAAGTTATGCAGGTCATTGAACCCGATCAGTCCTCACTCTCAGCCACATCCAACTCGAATGGTGCGCATCTCTTTATTCGTTATGCACTCCTCCCATTCAGCCACACAAGCTCGTCGACTTGGACGCGTCATGTCCCATACAAGCCTCCGCGTTCAACCAAATCCTCGAATTGGACGACGACGACTCGTTCACGTACTCCAAGGACATGGTCAACACGTATTTTCGCCAAGTTCCCACCGCTTTTGCGGGGATGCAAGCCGCCCTCTTCTCTGGCGATCTCCGACAACTCGCTGACCTGGCACATTTTCTCGTGGGCTCGAGTGCGTCCCTTGGCGTTGGGCGCGTCGCTCAAGGTTGCGAGAAGATTGAGGAAGTGGGCCAGGATGCCATTGCGCTGGCCAGGGCCGACGCGTCGTCGGATAAAACCACGACCGACGCTTTGGACAAGATTGGCGGGCTGCTGGAGCAAATCAAACGCGAGTTCGACGAGGCCCAGACGTGGTTGACGAATTGGTATAGCGAGCATGGGGAGAGTTTCGATGAGGAAGACGAGAGACCGCGTTCAGAATCGGCAGACTCCACGACGGACGACGCGGAACCCCCTCCTCCCCCATCCAACAAACCGGCGAGACGAACACCAACACCACCTGCTTCCGAGCAAGGCGAGGACACGCCCAGAGCTTCTATTTCCACCGTCGTTGCTGCGAGTACACATTCCTAGTCCACCCCCTTGCCTCTTCTTCAGTCTCTCATGCATCTCTTACTAGCCTCCCCCCTTGTATTTTATCGGACAACCTTGCACATATCTCACTCAAGACTCCTTGTATTTCGTCTGTAGTTACAGATGTGGACCTGTCTATAATTTATTCGATCTCCCTGACCTCTTTTGCCATGACTTACCGGCGGCGAACGATCCGGGGTGGGCTGCGGCGGTCCGACGCCGCCTGCCTGGGTCTGCAGCCCTGCAAGGCATGTACGTCAGGCTAGACGATCGATCCCTTCCCGTTGGTCTTGGTCTTGTGGGTCCATTTTGACTCCGACGAGCTGTGAATGGTCCTTGATGGCCTCTTCTGTTTTTTTTCGGCGCCCGCTGGGCCTCAGGTGGACCGGTAAGAGCGTCATTTGCCTTACGATGCGCGCGATACAGTGAAATCGGATGTACGGGACTTTCCTGCGTAGATCGGGGGTGCAGATTCGAGGGCTGAGCACGTACATGCACGCCTTGGCACGTTTGAAGGGTGGCTGCGAGCTGTTGGAATCCGAGTCGGAGTTGTGTGCAGATCCCAGACAGCGGCTTTGCTGCCCAAAGAGTCCACTGCGCTAAGCCTCACCTTGTTTCGAACAAATATTGGCAGCCTACGTCGAGGAGAAACGGTCTGAACCTTGTCAGCGAATCCGAGTCAATTGGGAAGACGGGATGGTAGGGTGATATTGTTCTCGAGTGGGAGTAACGCATAGAAAAGGGCTCGACAGGTAAGATGCGATTCACATGAAGGGGGTCAACCCTAGTTTTATGTTTGCAGACAGAAGCGGTGGTCTGCAGCAATGAGAAGCTCCCTGAGGCGCGTAGTGGGGTCTACGGCTGCGTGGTCAGGATTACAAGTCACAGAGCAAAGGAAACAGTGTTTGAGGATAATTTTGTCGGCTCGTCTCTATTTGAGTCCACAGGAATTTATTTAGGGCCTGTGTGAGTGGTTGAACGGAAAGAGACTTCGCGACGGATCAAACGCCGCCGTCAAGTCAGCAATCCCGACATCCCCTCAATCGCTGACCACGACGCTGGATTTTCATGCTGCTCTCGACTCTGTGAGGTCTCGAGAACAGACCAAGTACAACCCATCAAACTCCAGGCTGAGCTTATTCTCAAGGTCGGGCCACCGCCATGGAGAAATTCGCTACTCTAGAGCCGACCAAGTTGTACCCATCCGCAACCACTGGCGGCCGTTTGTTCCCTCGCACACAGCAGCCCAAGACCCCTGCGACCCCGCCCCTTGTCGGCCGTTTGCCCTCAGACCTCCATCTCCTCATTTTGTCCTACCTGCCCGTACCAGACTTTCCTGCATACGCCCGTTGTAACCATGCAACTGCTGGCCTCAGCCGTTCGGAGAGTGTGTGGGAGGCGCGGTGGAAGGCGCTCGGGATTGAGGCGTATAAACTAGGGTCCGTGCTCGACGATCTCGAAACGCGGTCTCGAGGACAGGCTGCCGCCTCGAGAGCTGCAGCGCCACCTACTATAGCGGTGGACGATGATTTTGGGGATTTCGCGTCGGTGGACACTTTCGCCGCCGCTGCCTCTCTAGACGAAATGGGTGACTTTGTAGGAGGCGGCTCCTTTGGCCCTCCAACTCCCCGGCTGCCGGTTCCCTCCCTGTCAACTAAACCCACGTTTCGGACGATGTTCATGCGCGCGCATTCGCTGCTGAAACCGCTGACCTCCACCCTGGCGTCTCCGCCCCATGTCATCCTCACCGAACTCTCGTCCATCCTGTCCTCGCCTTCGCTGCGACAAGAGTCCCTGACGCTCCATCTAGTCTCCCGATTCCTCTCTCCGCGTGTCAAGCCACTGCGCAGATGGGACACAATGTACGGGTCTCTGCGGTCTGCGATGGATCGCTTCGACGCGAATGCACTCGCCGGCTTTGACTCGGCAGATAGTCGTGGCGACGAGGAAGGCATGCGAGAAGCCGCCGAGTCTAGTTGGGAGGTTTGGGATGGCGAGGGTGATTGGGAGATGGGCAAGGTGTGGGCCGAAAAGCGAGAAATTTTCTATCAGCAGGGTCAGTGGGAACCCTTGGAAAACTTTACGGCGGACGGTCGTTTGAACTTTGATGCCATGGACGAGTTCATGAACGCCATCCTGAGCGCCATCACCGAACATGGATCGCGTGCAGTGCGCGTCTTCCCCCCAGCTTCGGGAGTGCTCATTGCATTCTCGGAACGCGTGGCAACAGAAGTCGTTTCCGACTACACTACGCCGCTTCTCACTCGTGCGAGGGAGCTCTCGAATGCTACATATCTCAAGGCGACGGCAGCTGCCTTCCGGGAGTCATGGCGGATGGTGGACGCGATTATGCAGGCTGCAACGGAACGCCCAGACTCCAAAATTGAGCGTACACGCGCCGAGGACGTGGTGTGAGCACAACTCGTTATCCATGTTGACAACTCATCGTTAAAAAGCGCGTGCTAGGTACCAGATGTTTGAGATCAACATGGACGAGTATCTGGATGAAGAAGTCGAATCCGTGAAGCAAGCGTTCGATGTTACTTGCAAGAATTGGGAACGCCAGGTGCGCAAGTTCGGCAACGGTCCTTTCTTATCTCTGACGTTTTTCAGATGGCTGGAAATGCATCAGTCGGAGCGTCGTCGACGCGCTTCCTCTCGTCGCAAAATCCGGCTCTGGAAAAACGCAATGTGCTTGCTTCTTTCACTTCGGTATTGTTGCTTCCCGTCACAATCGTTCCCCGGGCTGTGGGTGGTGTTCTGATGACGGGTGGCAACGCTGCTGTTCAAGGCATTGCCATGCTAAATCCCCAGCGCTGGGGTGGAGGCAACACTGGCGCCGTCGGAAATGGCTACTCGCGGAATCTTGAGCTCGACCATGGGACAGGCACAACGCTTTTTGACGGCGAGGACGAGGCGGATGAAAAGGTCGATGAGAAACCCGCGGCATCTCTATGTAGGTTTCTTTCACTCGATGAAAATGCGGGCTGATCCGTCTACAGCATCCGCGTCGTCGTCCGTCAGCCACTTGGATTTGCCCTCTGCACCTGCCTCATCGCGGAGCACAACATCCCTAGCTTCTGGTGTCAACACGCCGCTCAATGGTGTGAACAAGCTCGAGTTGTTGCTGTCGCTTGATGTGTCGCTGGAGCTCATTCACGCCGACCACGAAGCACTCAAACGTGTCGAGACGTTTGCGGGCTATCCGGGTCATTATGGCCATCGAGTGCGCGATACCATCGAAGAGCTGTTCATTCTAATGTTGCAGGCCCTCGGAGGGCGCCATATCAACGTCGGGTTCAGACTGCAAGTTTGTTTGGTGTCTGTTTGACAAAATGTACTGATTCGTTCTGTAGAGCGACTGAGCAAATGACGCAGTACAAACCTGAAGAACATCAGGAGACGACGAGTGTGGCTCCGCTTGTGCAGTTCTTTGAGCTCGTTCATATCGGCGATACAATCCAATCGATGGTGCAAGTGTTCTTTGACAAGGAACTGGTGAGTGGAGTAGATTAATCTGTCCCTTCCGATTCTTATCTTGTGTAAAGGCCCCCCACATTGACCGGACAGACTTTTTGAACGCTGTTGTTCGAGAAAAGAAGCGGTTCGAGAATTCACTGGATGACTCGGTCGCTGCTGGTTTGAACGCTGGAACGGAGGTGTTGATGAATCAGGCATGTTCTTCCCTACCCAGTGATACTCGCCCGCTAATAAGCTGCAGGTCGATCATATCATACTAACGCTGACACAACCTCGCGAGTATTACCCGCCAGAAGGGGCGGAGATGGAGTTGGGACCGACAAAAGGATGCACGGAAGCGATTAAATGTCTAGAGATGCATTGCAAGCTCTTGAAAGGGAGCACGAGCAAGGAGGTGCTTGAGGTGTTCTACCAGGAGGTCGGGATCCGGCTCATTGCGTAAGTGGTGCAAGAATGTAGAGGAACGTGGACTGACTGTCGCAGCATCCTCCAAAAACACATCAAGAGACAAATAATTTCGCTCAATGGTGGTTTCCAGGTCATTGCGGATCTGAATCGCTACCACGCCTTTATTTCGTCGCTCAAGGTCCCTGCCATCACGGCCGACTTTTCGCATCTGAAGATGCTCGGGCATGTGTACGTCGTGGACGACGCCAAGGACCTGGCGCAGATTGTCCGCGATGTGTCGCGGTATGGAGGTGCTTATCGTCCTGAGGTGAGTGCTTCGCTTTGGCGCGAGGTGGAAGATTGACTTTTGTGCAGGATATCTACGAGTTCATTCAAAGGCGGTCGGATTGGAAGAAGATTGAGAAGACGGTGGATAAGACGATGTACAATCTGAGCTTTAAAGAAGACTGTGTTATTTGTTAATATTTATTCGGGCGTGTTTGTTTGTCTGTGTAGACGCGCTCTTGACGCGACGCGACATGCTGAGCTCGTGGTCGTCGTCGATGACGAGACCCGATTCAAAGTCTCTCGAACTCGAACTCCCCGCTCCCTCGGAGTGGAGGGCGTTCCCATACTCCCCCCCGTATGACATACAAGTCGACCTTATGCGCCATTTGTATACCTCAATCGAGCAAAAGAAGGTCACCATCGTCGAAAGTCCCACCGTAAGAGAATGTTGGCCAAACCATTACTTTTCGCGCTCAACCTCTGTAGGGCACCGTCAGTTCATCTCGCCCACGTTGCTTCGTTTGTGCTCAGTGCTTTCTAGGGTAAAACGCTCAGTCTGCTCTGCGCCAGTCTCACATGGCTGTCGGATGAGAAGAACCGCGCGAAGAAGGGGATTATAGACTCCCTTGGGACGGAAGCGGATGGTAACACACCGTAAAGCATTGCTATGTGTTCTCTGACGTGCTGTTTCAGCTGGCTTGGACTGGGTTCTTGCACAAACTCGCGAACGACGGTCTCGCGAATTGGAAGCTGAGGAGCGCGAATACGAAGAGCGGCTGGTAAAAGCTCGCAAAAAGGAGGAATCTATGAAGAGAATGGCTCAATCTCGAGTGCACAAGAGAATTGTTTGTTTCCATTCTGCACTTCCCGCTGGCGGTACTGAACGTCTGATTAGAAACTGTCCGACGCACCTCATAACCTAGGTGACCCGGACGACGTATTTCTCCCCGATGATGATGAAGAAGAAGATAATATCTCTCCGGAGGTGCGCGCGTTGATGGCCAAGTCCGTGGTTTCCTTCTTTTCTGTGGCATCACTTATTTCGAACGCAGGATGGGCCATGGTTCATCAAATAAGAATGAAGAGGAAGAGCCAACTTGCACAAAGATTTATTATGCATCCCGGACGCACTCGCAGCTTTCGCAGATTCTTCCCGAACTACGACGCCTCAAGCTGTCACCAGTCTCATCATCTCCATGCTCTGTGAACGTTCCTTCCAAACGTTCTTCTCCAGATGAATTAGAGGATTTGCCTGTGATTTATTCCAGGACGGTCTCCCTGGGCTCGCGCAAGCAGCTGTGCATCAACGACCAGGTGCGCTCCAAAAGCAAAGATCTCGACGAAGGTTGTCGAGAACTCATTGGAGGTGGGTAGCTGGCATCATGTTCATCACTTGACACTTACTCGCTGAAGAAACGGGGGATAAACGATGTCAGTATCTACCTCCAATATCGGAGGAGACTCGAATGTTCGACTTTCGAGATCAGATTCTGGCATCTCCCAAAGACATCGAAGACCTTGCTTCAGTCGGTCGTCTTTCAAACACCTGTCCCTATTTCGGCTCAAGACGAGCGATCCCGCAAGCAGAGGTTTGTCCCTCTTGCTCTAAATCAGCTCTCTCACAATTTTCGTCCAGCTTGTAACTCTTCCGTACAATCTTCTTTTGCAAAAGAGTGCAAGAGAGGCTTTAGGAATCGATCTAACTGACCAAATCGTTATTATCGACGAGGCGCACAACCTGATACCAACTCTCCTTTCCTTGTCCACCGCTCGTCTCCCATTCTCAACACTCTCCACCTCGTTCCACCAAGTGTGCACATATGTGTCCAAATTTCGCAACAAGCTCTCTTCCAGGAATATGCTTCATCTGAAGCGGTTAGTCTTATTCCTCGAAGCGTTGATCAAATATGCGACGACATGGAAAGAGGAGAACGGGAAGAAGAAGGACAAGTGGCAAGGCGAGGTGATGACCGTAGCGAACCTTCTTGAGCACCTAGGCAGGAAGGTTGCTGGCGTGAACTTGCTGGAGATCGAAGCGTACTTGAAGTCGAGCAAGGTAACAACACTTGCGCTCCGTTCGCTCCGTTCGCTCTCGCTAATTGCGCGGAAGATTGCGCGGAAGATTTCAGGTTATTCCGACAAGGAGGCGGAAAAAGATCAGAGTGTGTATCGCTGGTTTCGAAGAGTGACTTGTCCTGAGCCTTGATAGACTCCAAGACCCGTCCAAGACGCGGTGCAGTTCCCCCGCTCCACGCTGTCGAAGCATTCCTGTTATCCTTGACGGGTACAAATGAAGGTGTGTGTCTGGATGTTACAAGCTTCTTGTACCGACACAGACAGACGGGCGTCTTACGTTCACTCTCGTCCGCACGCTCTCGGGGCAAGAAGAAGTCGAGATGAAGTATCAACTCCTGAATCCTGCCCCGCATTTCTTGGAGGTGGTCGAATGTGCACGATCGGTCATATTGGCTGGTGGGACGATGTCACCGGTAAGTCGGCATGGAATGGATGAAGCATGTCCTCACCTCGACGCAGATATCGGACGTCATAAATCAACTGTTTGCTCAACTACCGCCAGAGAGGGTCACCAGCTTTTCATGTGGACATATCATTCCGGAATCCAATCTGCAGACGATAGTCGTTGGCAAGAGCCCTAAAGGAGGCGAGCTGGAGTTCAAGGCGGGGAAACAGGCGGATGAGGGTGTTGTAAGATTGTATGATGAATTTGCAAGCTCCCTCGCTGACGGTCGGTGCTCAGATTACAGAACTTGGCCAAATACTTCTCAACTTTGCGGCGCTTGTTCCTCGGGGAATGATTGTTTTCTTCCCTTCGTATCGCTTTCTCAACACGCAAAGGAAGTGTGGCAGAAGGCTGGCACTCTTGCTAGGTTTCAAGGGAAGAAAAAGGTCTAGAATACCGTTTTGGTTAACACCGATGCTAAATGAAACCAGGTGTTCTTCGAGCCAGAGCAAGCCGCCGAGGTTGACCGAGTTTTGCAAGACTACGCCCAGGCCGTCCACGAACCGATTGATCCCGCTGCTTCCGTACGCGCTTGAATAATGCTAAGCCGGCGTACTAATCTTTCTCGCAGACTAAAAGCAAGGGAGGGCTCCTCTTTGCTGTCATTGGAGCCAAGCTATCCGAAGGACTCAACTTTGCGGATGATCTCGCTCGCGCTGTGGTCATCGTCGGCCTTCCGTTCGCTAATCTCGGCTCACCAGAGTTGAGGGAGAGAATGAAATACGTGAACCAGCTGGAGGAAAAGCGGGGGACGAAAAGGGCGCATGGACAGAAGGATGCTGCCGCGGAGTTGTACGAGAATTTATGCATGAATGCTGTTAACCAGAGCATTGGTGAGTCTTGGCTTTGGTTATTTATTGGCTTCTCAAATATCTAGGTCGGGCGATTCGGCACAAGAACGACTGGGCGTCGTTGATTTTACTCGACAAGAGATATGCGTCTTCATCCATCAGGGAGAAGCTACCGAAATGGATTGGAGGCAAGTTGACCGTGGCAGATGGCTTTGGGCAGGCGATTAGAGAACTGGGGACATTTTACAAGAATAAAAGAATTTAAGGTCCCTTGATCCGACATCAAGCCGACGACTGTTTATCTCCATTTGACCGAGTCGCGATCGGCGGCGGCTGTCCCACGTTCGTTCCAACCACCATGTCCGACTCGGCGACGCTGCGCCAACGACGTGCTCCACCGACGACTGATGTCCAGAAAGCCCCAACACCCTCTTCTTCCTCTGGCAAAAAAGTTTGCCGTCTGCCGCTCTTGTCCACCTCGTTCTCAATCCTAACAGCCAAAACCTGCTTTTCCGGTCCAAGGTTTTCTCATGATCTTAATTCCTATCGCAGCCTCAATCATGGCGTTCTACGGCTGGGAATACATTGGCGTTTTTGAGCCAAAAAACCCTTTTGTACTTGTGGATATCCCAGGCAAAGGCCAAGGACTCGTCGCGACGCGTTTCATCGAACAAGGGGAATTAGTCTTGCGAGAAGAGCCACTATTCGTTGTACCGCAGCAAAGTTCGCACGTTTCTTGCCCGGGTCTTCGACGTTAATTCTTGACAACAGCCACGGAATCGCCCACCGCTCTAATTTCACGATTGTTGAACGACTTGGATGCATCCGACCGGGAAGCGTTCTTTAACCTCACATATGTACACTTTCCCGAGGGCCTGGACCCGGAGACGCACCCAGAGGAAGTGGCTTTGGCCATCTTCCAAACCAATGCTGCTGCAGCGGGCGACGGCGCTGGTCTCTTCCCACTGTTCTCGCGGTTGAACCATGGTTGCTCGTCCGCGTTCAATGTCGTTTATTCTTTCAATTTCACCCAGCAAGCTCTTTTCGTGTACGCGCTGAAGGACATCGAGAGGGGCCAGGTTTGTGGTTCGCTAATCTCTATTCATACTCTGATATGTGCAGGAATTGCTTGATGCTTATACAGACACGAAGCGGACAAGAAAGGAGAGAAGGTAAGATCGGCAATCTATACCGGACACGAGACCGATTGCTTTTCAGAAAATATCTTGCCGAGCACTATGGCTTTGACTGTAAATGTCCTGTATGTTCCCTGGATGATGCGGCATCCAAGGCTTCAGATGAACGACTGACCGCCATGGCACATCTCTACGAACGGTTATCCACTTGGTCGGAGGGCACGATTGACGGAGTGGAGGCCATCAAAACTGCTAATCAGATATGGAAACTTGGGGACGAAGAGGAATACTGGAGCGCACGCGGGCAGCTTGCAGCAGACGCTGCCAGGATATCTGCTGCTCACTCCGAGTCAGTGCAAAATCTTACCTTGCTGTCGAGAACTGACGTTGATTAGCGCAACTTCGGCCAAATCGTGGGCTCAAAAGGCGATCGAGTGGTATACATACGAGCTGGGGGAAGATAGTGATCTTGTCGCAGAAACTCGAGCAACCGCAGATCAGCCTCAAGAACATCCTGCGTGGGCATCGCGGGAGACTTTGTCTGTCGGCGGGCCTGTGTAATACACATGGCGGCATTCACCCTTGTCTATAGAAAGATTGCTTGCATTTCGCGGCGTGATCGCTCCGTTGATCCTGAGACGGGTGAAAATCTTGCTTCTTTCTCCAACTGACATCTGGATTTTTACTCAGTGCGTCTTCGGGCAACGTTGTGGGCCACAGATTGCAATCCTAAAAAGGTTGGTGACAATTATCTTGCAGGAGATGCGTACGGCCGCGGATCCCATCTCAGCTACTCTTGCGTGGGGCCTGTTCTCGAACCAAAATTGCAAACACTGACATCCGACGGTGGCGGGCTGACGGCCGCAACCCATCGAGGCACAGAAACGCTCCATTCTTGTTTGGGAAAAATTGGAGGACAGAAGGGTTGCATTGGATACTGGTTGTAGACAGTTTCAATAATACGACATGTTCCTTTCACGGTGAAGTGCGGACAAAGACTGAGATTTGCAACAAGTCCGAGTCCGAAGCGGTGGTGATTGATCCCTGCCACGTCCCACGCCTTTTATCTCTGACGGCGTTTGCCCAGATACTTGACCCACTCTTCTTCTCTCTTCCCATATAAGTACCCCTTTCGTGAGTGCCGCCATCGCTCTTCTCTACCTCCCTCTCACCGCAGTCGTCGCCCCGCCCCCCTCCCCTCCCTATCCAGTTTCTCACCTCTTATTCTTGTCAGTTTTCTCTCATTCCTCCCCGCACCGTTCCTGACGCGCACACAGTTCCCAACATGGCCTCGAGCTCTTCATCCTCGGATGTTATCATCCTTGGACTCGGTGTAGCCCTCGCCGCAGTCTACCTCTTCCGCGACCAGCTTTTCGCTTCTTCCAAGCCAAAGGTCGCCCCCGTACCCACCAAGGCGACCACTGGGTCAGGGAACCCTCGGGACTTCATCGCAAAGATGAAGGACGGTGTACGTCGCAGCAGCACCACTCATATCACCTGACACTCATCTTTTTTCCCCAGAAAAAACGGGTTGTCATCTTCTACGGCTCGCAGACTGGCACGGCCGAGGAGTACGCCATCCGTCTGGCCAAGGAGGCCAAGTCCAAGTTTGGGCTTGCCTCCCTTGTCTGTGACCCCGAAGAGTATGACTTTGAGAACCTCGACCAGCTCCCGGAGGACTGTGCTGCCATCTTCGTCATGGCCAGTTACGGCGAGGGCGAGCCGACGGATAACGCCGTCCAGCTCCTCCAGAACCTCCAGGACGAATCGTTCGATTTCACCAACGGTTCACACAAACTCACCGGCTTGAAATACGTCGTCTTCGGTCTCGGCAACAAGACTTACGAGCACTACAACCTCATCGGTCGCCAGACCGATGCCGCTTTGGCCAAGATGGGTGCTGTTCGCATCGGCGAGCGGGGTGAGGGTGACGACGACAAGAGTATGGAGGAGGACTACCTCGAGTGGAAGGATGCCATGTGGGACGCTTTCTCGGCTGCCTTGGGTGTCGAAGAAGGTCAGGGCGGTGACTCTGCCGACTTTGCGGTCTCGGAATTGTCGGATCACGCCCCCGAGAAGGTTTACCAGGGTGCGTTTGATGTTTCGCGATGCAAAAACCCCAACTCAATTTGCTCTTGAACAGGTGAATTGTCTGCCCGTGCTCTCACTCGCACCAAGGGTATCCATGACGCCAAGAACCCCTTCGCCTCCAACATCACTGCCTCCCGCGAGCTCTTCCAAGATACCGAGGGCCGCAACTGTGTTCATGTCGAATTTGACATTGAGGGCTCGGGCATGACCTACCAACACGGTGACCACGTTGGTGTTTGGCCTTCCAACCCCGACCTCGAGGTCGAGCGTCTTCTGTGCGTTCTCGGCTTGTCTGACAAGCGGGACACCGTCATCGGCATTGAATCCCTCGACCCCGCCCTCGCCAAGGTTCCATTCCCCGTCCCCACCACGTACGCCACCGTTCTCCGTCACTACCTTGACATCAGCGCCGTCGTCGGTCGTCAAATGCTCGGCAACCTGACCAAGTTTGCACCTTCGCGCGAGGCTCAGGACCTCCTCGTGGGTCTCAACTCGAGCAAGGAGGATTACGCCAACGTCATCGCCAACGGTTGCCTCAAGCTCGGCGAGGTCCTTCAGTACGTGTCAGGCAACGATCTCGCTGCCCCGCCGACCCCAGCCAACACCACCGCTTGGCCCATTCCGTTTGACATGATCGTTTCCGCCATTCCCCGTCTGCAACCCCGGTACTACTCCATCTCCTCCAGCCCCAAGCTCAACCCCCACTCGATCCACGCCACAGTTGTCGTGCTCAAGTACGAGTCCCTCGCCAGCGAGCGCATTCCCCCGAAATGGGTGTTTGGTGTTGGCTCCAACTTTTTGCTCAACCTCAAACTTGCGTCCAACAACGAGCAGCCTTTGCTGGCTTCCTCCGCACCCACGTATGACATCCAAGGTCCTCGCGGCGCTTACAAGAACGAGTCGTTGTACAAGTCGCCCATCCACGTCAGACGGTCCACCTTCAGACTTCCGACCAACCCCAAGAGCCCCGTCGTCATGATCGGTCCCGGAACGGTACGTTGTCACTCTTATACCTGATGCGTTTGTGCTAAACTAGTCTGCCAGGGTGTTGCTCCCTTCCGTGGTTTCGTTCAGGAACGTGTTGCTCTTGCCCGCCGGTCACTCGAAAAGAACGGTCCCGATGCTTTGAACGACTGGGGTCGCATCTCACTCTTCTACGGATGCCGGAAATCGACCGAGGACTTCTTGTACAAGGAGGAGTGGCCGCAATACGCCGAGGAGTTGAAGGGCAAGTTCACCCTTCACACTGCCTTCTCTCGGGAGCCGCCGTACAAGGCGGACGGTGGCAAGATCTACGTGCAGGATCTGCTGTGGGAGGACCGCGAAAACGTCGCCGACGCCATCATCAACGGCAAGGGCTACGTCTACATCTGTGGTGACGCGAAGAACATGGCCAAGGCTGTCGAGGAGGCGTTGGCACGGATCCTCGGGGAGGCCAAGGGTGGATCGGCGGCTGTTGAGGGTGCGGCCGAGGTGAAACTGCTTAAGGAGCGCTCGCGTCTGATGCTCGACGTCTGGAGTTAGAGAAATTGAACCAGCATTGTTATACACTCATTCTTTTATTCGTTCCTCCTATGTAACGACACGGATGCATGACTATCTAGAGTACATAGGTGGATAATTTAGATTTTTTCTTTGCCTCGAATCACGGGAAATGTCGGATGAACTTGGATGTTCCCTTTGCGGTCTGCTCTACATCGACCGCTCGTCGTTCGCCGTTTTTCTCCCTCATTGCGCAGTCTATCGCGCACGACCCCACCAGAAAGCGACTCGAAGGATGAGCCGACGGAGTTGAAGGATCGTTTGCGTCAATGGACAGACCAGACCGCCCTTACTGTCCGCACTCGTGCTGACGAGTTCACCTCCACCACGAAAGCCGCGCTCTCGAAACTGGGCTTTCACTTGAACAAGGCGACTGGTTACGAAGAGATCGAGAATCTCAAACGGCGGGTCGTTGAGCAGGGTGTGTATGTATCCGGCGTTGGGACGCGAGAATGTCGCTCAATTCATTACAGAACTACGAATCAACGAAGCCCGTACTGCTGCTCAACAGGCCAAGGCCACGTATGACGCTGCCGTCCTGCAGCGTTCAAATTCTCAGCGCGAGGTCAACGATCTACTACAACGCAAGTCGAATTGGAGTCAGGCGGATATCGCCCGGTTCACCACGCTCGTTCCGCAGGACCATTTGTTCGAGCAGCAAGAAACTCATGCGAGGACGGCCGTGCATGACGCGGAGGAGGCTGTGGAACGCGAGTTTAGTGAGCTTATGCGCACTATCCTTGCTCGGTACCACGAAGAGCAAGTGTGGTCAGACAAAATCCGCAGTGCCTCCACCTACGGGTCCCTCGCTGCCCTTGGCTTGAATTTGCTCGTCTTTGTGACGGCCATCTTGTTCGTGGAGCCGTGGAAGCGAAGAAGATTGGCCATGACTTTTGAGAAGAAGATTGAGGAGATGGGTGCGGAATACAGGGCCATTGTGGAAGAAAATGTGCAGGAGATTGGTCGCAAGATCGAGGCGCAGACACAACTATTGGCCGATTCGTCTCGCGAGACTGTTGTTGTCGAGCCAATTGCCCCGCCGGTCGAGGAAGATTTACTCCACCGATTATGGAAGAAGAGCCAAGATCGAGAAGTCGGCGCGACGGTAGCTAGTACCGCCGCTGTTGCTGTCGCAGTGGGCTGGCTACTCAGGACTTGGCTGGGCACCTAATCTTGATCCGTCGTTCCTCCTGATCGCTTCATAAATGTGTACCAGGCCATAGACAACGCATTCTCATCCACCAATGTTTTCTGGAGTCGTTCACCTCTGCAAGTACGTACCTGTGATTCCTGATTCGGAGACTCAAATGTCGCGGAGGCTTTTCAGCCATGTCTCAGATCGAGTAGTGTCTCCTCAAATTCCTGAACAGGGGCTGCGTCAAAGGTACATCTGTCGTGTTCACTCACTTTCTCCCTTTCTTCTACTACTACCATGGTCTATCGAGCCGTATCCATCACTCGTCGAGATGCCGTTCTACTTCTTTTGGGTGCAGCCTTCACCCGCCTATGGGTCTCTGTTACATATCCCGGACACGAGGACAGGCCCATCTACATCGACGCTGGGCACACTAACACATTCACCAATACCATAACTGTCACCGTATCTCCTACCAAGGCGTCAACGCCTGTGACCACAACACTAATTGTTCCTCCTTCACCCGTGCCCACACGAATCGACTCTGTTAAATCCACATCTCTTATACACCATGCTCCCGGGTGGACACGTTCGTGACCCTCCCCTTTTCTTTCAGACCCTTTCGCTGATGTATCAATCCAGTCTTTGAAGACATATACATGTCTGACGGCACCCTTTTCATTGTGTCCGATAATCCGAGCCAGTTCCCCGAAATACGAATGATGATAAGCACGGGGCTAATTGCAATGGCTACTCCCGAAAACATGGCGGCACGAGAGCCCACGGCGAACGAAATGGTCATCATTTCAAGGGAGGAGGCTGCCAATATATGGGGAGCAGATGGGACGTTTGCTAATCGAGTATTGCCGGTGGAGGGTAATACGGTGCGTGATATCTTTCGTCCGCCGCTCCTTTCTCTTATATTCCCGCAGCTTCTCGTCAACGAACCCGCTCAATTTTTGAGACATTATTACCACTTTGTCGCCGAGCTTTTCTTCGGTGTCCAAGTCTTCTGGCATGGTGCCTTTTACCAGAGCCAGAATCCTGCACCCCCAATCCATCGTATGATATTTGCGCACTCCAATACCGAGGGTTGGCGCGACGGCCCTGGCATGAACACGTTCTTCCTCCAGGCCGCGTTCCCATCCATCCACGTCGAAGTGCAAGAGGCATGGGAGGATCGGATAGCGCTTACTGCCAACGGCAACCGCGTATGGCACTTTCCGCGACTGCTATTGAGCGACCGTAGTGCCGCACACCGAGGCACGATCTGTGGCGCCCAAACTCAACGCATTGCCGCTGAAGCTTGGAAATACATGCAAATGCTCGGCGTGCGGGGTACCGACTGGTGGGAGCCAGTGCGGTCAGCTACTCTGCGGCTGGCGAAAACGCCTCCGGTGTACTCTGGCGATGCTGGGCCGCAGGCAGCGCTTGGGTTCCATGGAGCAAAGACCGACGCCCCAAAGGTCGTAATCACGTATATCAGTCGCCAACGCCAGCCGCGGAGAAAGTTGCTGGACGCAAGCCACGACAGCCTGGTTGCGGCACTCACCCAACTGGTGAATAGCAAGAACGGGTTGTGGGAGCTCAACATCGTCACGGCCGAGACGATGACCTTGGAAGAACAATTGCTGGTTGTTGGACGGACGGATATTTTGCTTGGGGTACATGGAAATGGACTCACGCACCTGGTCATGACCCCAGCCTCGCCAATATCAACTGTGATTGAAATACTGTACCCTGGAGGGTGGGCCCATGACTTCCAGTGGACTGCGGTAGCGTTGCAAAAGTCTCATTTTGGAATATGGAACGATACGTGCGTGCTTTTGTCTTCTGCATGATCTTGACCTGACTTTGTCCAGTGTCCAAGTTAAAACCGCGAACCTGTATCCTAACTATCCGGAAGGCTTTCAAGGCACTGAGATACCTGTTCATGGGCCTACAGTTGCTCAACTCATTGAAGAGCATCTGGCAGGAAAAGTATGAGATATCTCCATTAGATTAGAATGTCATCATTGTTGGCTTTGGCGCTCCATCAACGCTGCTTGTCAGCGCCCGAAGTTCATTATGCACTGCCTCCTTGGCCACAGACGCCCATGCCTGCTGTCTGGAAACTTCGATTTCTTGCTCTACTGCTCTCGTTCTTTGCTCTTGGATTTTTCGGCTTCCAGCGGTTCCATTCTGACCATGTTCCCCTATCCGACGCGTCTGTGGCTGCGACGCTCCAGCCCTCTCCGATCCTCATAGTTTCTGCGTTTTTCCCTCTCTCCAAATCCAAACACACGATGCGGGAGTACGAAGGGTGGTTGTGCCAGTTTCTTGGGCGTATAACCACCGACATCTACTTCTACACGCCACAAGAGATGGTGCCACTAGTTCGCAAGTGTCGCGGTCATTTGCCTATAACTATCGACATCACCTTTGCGACTCCGTTCGATATCCCACCGCTGCGGGATTTCAAAGGGGAATACGAGGGACAGCTTGCACTCGATAGGGAGAGGAAGATCCATTCGGTGCCGCTATATGCGATTTGGAATAGCAAGCCGTTTTTTCTTGACGAGGCTGTCAAGACGATGGCGCGCAAGGGGCGGAGCTACGAGTATGCGTTCTGGAACGACGCGGGGAGTTTCCGGAGCACGCATAATTACACCGACTGGCCCGCCGTGGCGCGTGTGCGTGAGATATGGGAGGAGGGGAGCAGGTTGTCCGAGCAGAAAGAGGAGGATCTGTTGTTCTATCCAATTTGTCGCGTTCCACATCCAAGCTTGAGGTCCTGGATCGAGGAGATGGGGCCCATAGACGGGTACTTGAGCGAAGGTGTGTCTATAAACTCGTCCAAAAAGCAAAACTCATGTTTATTTGGTAGCATCCTTTTTCGGCGGGTCTCCAAAGGCCGTGTCGTGGTGGCGAAACACCTATTACGCTTACCACGACCACTATCTGCGACAAGGTCTCTTCGTAGGCAAAGACCAGAACCTGATACACTCCCTCATGATGCTCTTCCCGTCCCGCTTCATCGGGGTCTGGCTTGACGATCCTGAAGCCCCCGCACACAAATCGCTGGTGCCGCTACAGGTCAACAACCCAACGGAAGGATTCCTGGGCACCTGTGGTGAGAACTGGTTCTACTATCAGTTTTGGCTCGCCTCTACCACTGCACGCGAGTCGATGAACAGGATATGGGAAAGTGCGGCTCGTTGGAGTTGGGGAGGTTGGCGGCAAAGGCACGAATGTCGGTCAACTCGAGTGGTGTGGATAAAGGACCTTTTACAGCGACAATTTGGACAGGGCTGGAGCCCACCTGCATCTTCCATTGTACAGTAGAGTATAATTATATGTAGTATATTTTCTTTATGATACACCAAGTATGATACAGCCTAAGCGACCTCCTCCATGTCATCCTCATCCTCATCGTCGTCAACGCCTTCCATCTTCACATCCTCGTCTCCCATACTAAGAAGTTCTCCAGCACCAGAGATACCAGCCAAGTTATCGGAACGAGACTGTGGGAGGGTCAATGGCTTGTCATAAATCGAAACTGGCAACGCACCCCTTCGTCTTTGAAGGTATCTTTGAGCTCCCACAGCGAGGCAAACTCGCCGGTCTTGTTGAGGAACGCGACTTCGGAAAGCACTTCTTTGAGATAAACCTCGGGTTGCTGTGTGCGCTCGCGGAGGGGTTTAATGCCCCATCGCGGGGTCTCGCGGAAGAGTTGGAAGATGAGGTCGAGAAGTTGGTTGCGGGGTATACGCGCCATGCGCTCGAATTGCCCCTTTGCGGGTTTGGGTTTGGTTTTCTATTGAGAGTTGGAGGATTGTTGTACAGTAAAAAAGATGTGCGTACGACAAGTTCATTGAAGGTGCCGCCAGCGCCGACGCCAACGCCACTCGTGAGCCGTCTGATGCCGCCACGGCCGCCTGCGATGCCGGCGTCTTCGATGCGCATGATCTGGCGGACGGGAGTGTTGGCTTTGATGTGGCGCTCCCGCATCTGGCGACGATAGCTCGCAGTGAGGGCGGGACGGAGATTGCAGTCGTGTTTAATTCGGCCAGTCAATATGGTGGTCCGGGCACGAGTGTTTGCATTCGCGGCCGCAGAAGAAGTGGATAGACTCAGACTCGAGTCTTTGGGTCGCTCGGCAATGACGACCTGATTCTCCACGTTGTCGTTGACCATGTCGAGCTCATAGCAGTCCGGTTCAGCACCCGAGTCTGTCTTGTAGGCCGTTGTGTGGGTAAACTGGGGACGCGAGGCGTTCTGGGCCGAGGTCGATTGCTTTTGGGCTGGGTCCGAGTTTGGAGGAAGGAAGAGAAACATGCGACTCCGCTCGCCCGGTTTAGAGGGCCCGTAGACACGAATAGTGGCCAGATGCACGTCTTCTGCGTTTATGGCCGTCCACCGCTCTAGGAGGAATTTCGGGATCTGCGACGGGTCAACGACAAGCCAGTGGGACCGCGGATATCGACAACCTTGACCAGCCAAACGCGCCCATGGCCCTGGTCGAGCATCAGCTGCTCATCTGGGTCGGGCTGCGCATCGTCCTCGACGTCGACGGCGTCGAACGGTTTCTTGTCGTCGTCTCCTGCAACATCCATTGATGTGGCTGTGTGATGCCATGATCCGTCTTGACTTGGACACACTCGGAACCGCAACATGGGCCTCGTCGAGCTCCCTGCTGAGCTACTGATAGTTTTTCCGCAATATCTTCACTCCCTCGAAGATCTCCTCTCCCTCTTCTCGACCTGCAGGACACTGTATAACGCATGCAGCAACCCTGATCCCAAAATTATCCCCCGTCTCGCTGCGCAATCCGGACGCGTGTTCTTTCGTCCACACCCTCACCTCCTCATCCTTGCTACTGCGCGTCAGGTAGCGGATTGGGCAGTCCAAGCCGATGAACGACGCTATCAGCTTGAAGTTGCCATTCACGGTGGCGTCGAAAAACTCCTCGAGCTTGCCATCGACGTCGCAGAACTCACCATGGACAACATCCGTCACCTGTACGCGTTCAAATGCGACGTTCTAAATCCTTTAAATCGCCAGCTGGACGTGGCTGCGGGGCCTTCGAGCAGACCGTCGCCTATGACGGTGTGCAATGACCCCGAAACGGCTTTGCTGTCGTGGGCCATATACGGAGAGCTCTTTCACCACTCCTACGATCTATTGTTTCAACCGCTCCCCGAGTTCAAGCCATTGAGCAGCGTTATGCGGTACAAATGGTTCGTATACTGCATGCCGGACGTCAACAGCTTCCGCTACATGCGTTTCGCCAAGTCGGAAATCCCGGCATTCTTCCAAGAGTACGACAAGGAAGACCGGTACCAACAGCTTAGCATGACTGAAGCTCTTCGTCAGCTGCTCAACGCATACCTTTGGGAGGAAAAGCTGCGGTCAATGGATATATACGAAAGCATGGACCAAGACCAGCAGAGACTCTGGATCTCTTGCGTGATGCATATGGGCTCCAACAGTCTGCAAGTACTTATGCCGCAAGGTCCTGAGCGACTACGTGGGGATCTGGAACAGATTGCTCAAGGGGTTCGGACACTCTCGTCTCAAGGTCAAGAGAGCGCCGATGAACAGCTCGTGAAATTCGTCGGAGATCGCTGGCTGCACTCTGCATTTGTGGATTTGAAAATGATCTCGAGTTCGCGCTCTGGTCGGATTGGGAGGGCGAGGGAGATAAAGCCGAGTTGATGAAGGCCATTCGTAGTGCTCCAGCTGCTGTTCAAACTTGAATGTGTAGTTTTTCCATCGGCGTCGTAATTTTTTGTGTCGGCGTCGTAGTGGTTAGTTAGAGCACTTCCTTGCGGTTGCTTCATCAAGTAGATTTATTTCTGCTTCAATCCTGGGCCACGTGACCGAGTATGCCGGCCGGAAGGTGGGAAATTACGGCAAAGCCGCGACCGTGTTCTCTTGCACTCCTCTTGCCCAATTGCCATTGCCACGAGCCAAACGCGCGCTCGAGCATCAGCTGCTCATCGGGTCGCGCTGGGTATCGTTGACGTCACCGCCGATGCCTGATCCGTCTTCAAGAGCGCCCAGGAACCGGAAAATCTCAGACTCAGGCTCTCTCACTTGAAGACATCCCCCACTTAAAGAGGAGACACGACTGTGGAAGACTAGCCCACTCATGGCCCTCGTCGAGCTTCCTGCAGAATTGCTGTTAGGCTTTCCACAATATCTTCATTCCCTCGAAGATCTCTTCTCCCTCTTCTCAACGTGCAGGACACTGTACAACGCATGCAGCAACCCTGATCCCAAAATTGTTCCTCGCCTCGCTGCGAAATCTGGACGCGTATTCTTTCGTCCACACCCTCACCTCCTCATTCTTGCTACGGCGCGTCAGGTAGCGGATTGGGCAGTCCAAGCCGATGATCGACGCTATCGACTTGAAGTCGCTATTCACGGTGGTGCCGACAAGCTCCTCGAGTTGGCCCTCGATGTCGCGCAACTCACCATGGACGACATCCGTCGGCTGTACGCGTTCAAATGCGACGTGCTCAATCCCTTGAATCGCAAGCTGGACGTGGCTGCGGGGCCTTCGAGTGATTTGCCCTTCACTGTGTGCAGCGACCCCGAAACAGCCTTGCTGTCCTGGGCCATCTACGGAGAGCTCTTCCACCACTCCTACGATCTGTTGTTCCAACCGCTCTCTGAGTTCAAGCCGTTGAGCAGCGTTATGCGGTACAAATGGTTTGTATACTGCATGCCAGACGTCAACAGCTTCGACTACATGGAGTTCCAAGCGTCTGAGCACCCGGCGTTCTTCCAGGAGTTAAAGGAAGAGGACGACAAATTCCAGCAGCTCGGTATGAACCAAGCCATCGAACAATTTCTCAACCGCAAACTATGGCAGAATAGATTGGGGCTCGTCCTCGAGGATGAGGTACGCGACCTGTGCGTCTCCTGTGTGATGCACATGGGTTGGAAGAGTTTAGAGTTTCTCATAAAGGGAGGCCCAGAACGGTTACGTGGCGAGGTGGAGCAGATCGCGGTGGGGATTCGCGTGCTTTTAGATCAAGGGCAAGAGAGCGCCGATCGAGAACTGCTCAAAGTCGTCGGAGATCCATGGTTGCACACCGCATACATCTCTCTCGAAGATGATCTCCGTTTCACACTCTGGTCCAGTTGGGGCGGCGACGAGGACGAGGAAGAGTTGATGAAGGCCATTCGTAGCTTCCCACCCCCGTCGTATAATGTTGAACTTTCAATGAAATACGCTCTTGAATAGGACGTTTCCAAAATTAGTGGTGGCTGTGCCAATTTTCTCTTTGCCATGACCCGCGCCGCACCGTCGCTGCCGCCTCCGAGCAAGAAGCGCAAGATTCAAAAAGATTCAGAGCTGGTGAAATCTATCCAAAGGCTGGAAGAACAACTCACCACCGCCGCTACCACCAACAACTCCTTGAATCCTCTCGCCGATCTTTTGGAGCTCGCATTCGCCGCCACCGATGCGCAGGACACTTCAAAGGCCATATACGCGCTATACAGAGTCTTTGTCGTTCTCATATCCGCGGGAAAACTAGGCGTTGTTAGCGACGAGGCGGCCAGAGTCGTGAAGGCTTGGCTATGGGAAAGACTCAACTCATACGTTGATTTTCTCTGCGGTCTACTTAAGGACGAAGAAAAACTGCTTAGGGTGCGTCAACTACGGCTTCTGTTCCTGCTCGAAACTCATGTCCCTTGCGTAGACTTCGTCCTTGCAGATATTATTTTCGCTTCAAAAACATCTATCGACGTCTGCGGGTTCAGCCGACTCCCAGCCGCAATTCCATGTCGCACATTTCAAAAAGATAGTTTCTGGGCTCCTTTTGTGTCCCGCGTCTGGCCGCTCCACGCAGAGCACTGACGGGGTCCTGGACCCCGACGTTCTACAACTGTTCCACGAAACATGGTTTAGCATCCACGACGACGTCCGGTGGTTCTTCCTTCGCGAATCCGGGTGCGTTCTCCCTATCCCTGTCCTTTTTTCACAGCTCAGTTCCTTTTTGCTTCAGGTCGTTGATCGCTACAGCCTTTACTTCCGAATACCCCAACCTTCCTGTGAATTTGCTCGCCATTCTGGAGGGGTTGAACACCTTCCCCACAGAGGCGTCAGAGCTTAATGCGTGGGTGGGTCTCGGAGATGGGTTCCAAGCCCCCGAGACCCAAGCCGTCGAAGAAACGGGGAGCAGAGGAGGATTCGTCTGACGACGAGCCAGACAAGGACGAAGACGATGTCGACGACTGGCGAAAATTCTTTGACGAGGATACGACCGCCAAAGATGCCAGCAAACCCAAAACTGGTCCTCGATTGCATAAACTTACGGTACATCAGTCCTTGCATTCGCTGTCGTCGCATCGAGCGGTCTTCACGTGTGCATGGCTGGCTCTCCTGCCCAAACTATCTTCGGTTGGGGATGTTTCGACCAGCAAGAGTTTATCCCTGCGCGCACTGAATGTGATGCATCGTGGTGTGATGCCTCACTTGACGCGGCCTGTGCTGGTCATGGATTGGGTTGGTGGAAACGTCGACCATGGTGCGTGTCACTCACCTCTGCTTTTTTCCTTCCAATGAAACTTGCCAGGCGGCACTATTGGCCTTCTCGCGCTTAACGCGCTCTTCATATTAATGAAAGAATATAACTTGTACGTTTCTTCCTTGCACCGACTGGGTATTCATTGAAATCTTTCGTTCAGAGATTATCCTTCTTTCTACACGAAAACTGTACGCCTTCCTGGATCGCGACGTTCTACATTCCAAGCACCGAGCGAGGTTCTTCCGTTTGACTGAGCTATTCCTTAGCTCCACGTGAGTCCTCTCTTCTGCATACCGAATTGTCTCTCATTATGACCAGGCATATACCGGCAGCCTTGCTCGCCTCATTCATCAAGCGTCTCGCACGCTTATCCCTCTCTGCCACCCCCAGCCGCCGTCATCATGATAATTCCCTTCACATACAACATCCTCAAAGGTCCCCCCACGCTTATGGGCATGATCCATCGTCCAGACGCCGAGTCGGCAGACCCGTTTGACGCGAAAGAGCCGAACCCACTCCTCACCCACGCAATTGACAGTTCTTTGTGGGAACTCAACACCCATAGGGAGCATTACATTGCTGGAGTGTCGACCTTGACCAAGATCTTTTCAGAGGCTTTCACGAAACAGGCGTACTCAATGGAAGATTTCTTGGACCATACGTACGGGACGGTCCGTTTCTTCATTGTTTTTTCCCTGTCGCCTGCTAATGATACCTTTAGTTGTTCGATGCTGAGCGAAACCGGAAAATTAAGAAGGAGCCGCCTCTCGCTGTTGATTTTGGGAAGCAGACCAAACTGTTTTCCAGTCATGAGGAAGGGATGTAGTTTCCGAGCTCTGGAGTGTTGTGTAGTGCACTGTGTAGTGACGTCACGTTACCCCTTTAATTCAACCATCATGCTACGTCGCGCGGGGACAGTGCTCATCGCGCTTGGCGGTCTATACGGGCTCTGTGTGATAGGACTGCTACCAGCCCTTACATTCAGACCCAGTACGTCTTCTTTCATTCGAATCCACGTCGACTGATCGAGAGCTCAGCGTATTGGTGCAGCACACAGGCTTACTTGCGGCCGCTCTTTTCTGACTGCTCTCAGTTCTGCCACGCGATAAGACTCCCTTGGTTTGCAACCTACGATTTTCCAGAAGCCTACGGTCTGGCACCCGGCAAAACCATAAATCTGAGGATTGAAACACCAGACAACGAGTCCTTGGGCGCCTGGTTTGTCTTGGCCGACCCGTTCTACCACTCGCTTTCCGACCACCGTGGCTGATCCCGCTGCATACATCGGCACTGCCCTCAACGCCCATCCGACCATCCTCTTCTTCCACGGCAATGCTGCCACCCGCGCGTTTAGCGCGCGCATCCAGCATTACAAGGCGTTTTCGTCGCGTCTTGGAGCCAATGTTCTGGCGCTAGATTATCGTGGCTTTGGCGATAGCACAGGCGCGCCTGATGAGCCCGGGTTGGGCCGGGACGCGCGTGCCGCTTGGAATTGGCTCATCCAGAATGGCGCGTCTGCCGACCAGATTTTGATTGTGGGGCATAGCCTCGGGACGGGTGGTATCTGCTCTCCTTGCCGCCGAACTCTCCGATGAGGGGATTTCTCCGAGAGGACTTGTTCTGCTGTCACCGTTTAGGAGCGTATTCAAGATTCTCGAGACCTACAAGCATCCTTGGGGTGCTTCCACTTATGCGGCCCATTGTGACGAATCCTTTCGCAGCTAGTAAGTACGTTCAAGTTTTCGAATCACCCCGATTTGACGTCCCACAGAACTGGTAAAGCCTTATCTTTTGCACACATTTGACACCGAGAGTCGCGTCCCCCTGTACGTTTCTCCCATGATTTCTTGCATTACTTTTTGACTTGCCTTGAAGCGGATAAAGGGCCAAGTTCTCATTGCTCACTCAGGAAGTATCAGTTTGGCACGCTTCGCATCCTCTTATGTATTTACATTTGAACAGAGGACGACTGGGAGATACCCTACACCCACGGCGAGGCCCTGTTCAACACCTTCCTCGAGCCTCTTCTCCCATCTCCTCCCACCGAGTTCTCAGCAGTGCTGACTCAAGAGCAGCAGGCGATCTTTAACAGCACTGTCGCTAAACGCCAAGAGGCTCGCGAGAAACTTCTCACTACCGTCGACCTGCACAACTTTGGTTCTGTGCGCGAATTTATGGACGGTGAGAGGTGGTGTTTGTAAAGTCGTTGGCTGGTGGGCATGACTATCTCGGTGTACAAGAGGGTGTACAGGATGTTATTGGGCGTAATTTTGGTTTGTT
>JARKIF010000212.1:0-50637 GCA_029378245.1 Roridomyces roridus | reverse complement strand
TCTGGCGTCCCGACTCAAGCGCACAGTATTGAAGATGAGCGCATCAGGAAAAACCTCCTTTGGTAATTTAGCCGAAATTGCCCAAGTTCCGGGTAATTAGCCGTGATTGGCAGATTTACCTGAATTACCGCCTGCTCACCAGACAATTGTCAGTTTCTTGTACAATTTACTCCTTACCTTGAGTATCTCTTCATTGGTTGAGTATCCAACCACCAAGGCATTCTTCAACCACCTCTCTTGCACAATCATTTCTTCATGAGTGACAAATGTGCCATTGTATGAGGCAGGACCGGCGGTTGACCGGCGGGATGCAGATTCACAGGGCCGGCAGCACTACAGACAGTAACAGAGGAAGTGCGAGGCTGAGCGGGGTAGGGTGATCTTGAGCCAAAAATCTGCCAAGTCCATTGCCGATGTTAACGTAACTGTGATGCAATGATACGGATCCTCGGCCCACTCACATATTCTTGATCAATACATAAACGATTGACACACGCGTCAACTGCTCACAACATCTCTTTCTCTCCCTCCCACCATCTTCCTCATCACTACATACCCCGCCTCCTCTGGCTCGACCTCTCCCGAATCCCTGCTGACTGGCACTACTCTTTGACTCCTCTCCTTGCGCCTGCATGGGGCGAGTCCCTCCGGTGTTCTCCTCATATGGCTCTTACTCAAGTTAGCTTGTTATATCTAGTGGGTGTGTCCACTTGTTCCACACCGATGCTTCCTACTTATTGCCCAGTCCGCTACCTAGGATGACTTACACTGCCGTCGCCGCGCTGCGCCTCTTCTTGTTCTTGCCAGCTCATTGACATCAATCAGGATTCCCATCGCTTAGCAGCGCCATGCGACTACATCTCGCCTGCGGCCGCTGGCTGTCATCTGACCCTTGGATACATTGTCCCACTCCGCTGCCAACTCCGTGTACTAACACATGACACTCCCAGCGCTCTTTCCGTCGGCCATCCACGGAACGAACCTACGCGCGCCATCATCTCTGTCCAGGTATGTTCTTCATGTGCTGCAATATTGTGCCGTTCCTGACCCTGCTTTCCATCCAGATGTTCTCTGTGTAGTTGCCCTCAGTCAAATGTCGTGTTTCAAGTCCAGGTATGTTCTTCATGTGCTTCATATATCATGCCATTCCTGAGCCTTCTCTCCATCCAGATGTTCTTGATGTACTTGCCCTCATTCAAATGATGTGTATTAATGGGAGCTATGTAATGTAGTTTATGGTCCATGTTGTAGACATTTACACATTGAATACATCCACTTTGTGCCTTTCCTTTTGTCACCAGAATGAGCCCACAAGCCGGAATGAGCAGCAGGAATGGTGCCATTCCTGCTGCTAAATGACTGATAATCTGCGGTAATTTGCAGTAATCCGGGCTGAGGTTAACCCTCTACCTTACATTTTGGGTAATGTTGGTATTTCAGGGAATTTGGCCGAATTACCCTCGATTACTGGAAATTTAGGGTAAAATCCCAAAGGAGGCTTTCCCTGATGCGCCCCGAGAGCCGTAAGATCTCACAGAATCACTCAGGACCGCCGGTATCTGACTCGGAAGAAAATGCAGCACCACCGGCGCTCTTTTCTCGCACACTAAGGACTTTGTCATTGAGGGGGGAAACTTCACAAACATCAATTACCCGCCCAAGCAACCACCCAGTTCGTAGCACCACACACCATTTTGCTCCTTGAACTGACTGACTGCACCTTGCAAGACTTTCGCGAGATTCCGATGGGAGATCTTATCCTGAATCATGAAATCCCTGGTGCATCGGATTCCAAGTGGATTGTTCGGCGGCATAACCGCAAGCTTCCGAACTATGTATGACGATATATTCGGCAGAGATTATGGGCTTGCAGTCACCGATGACAGCAAGGATAATTGAGGGACCAGGTGCAGAGGAGGTAAGGCTCCAACTGTTTCGTTTCCGTTTGCGATTTCACGCAAACAGAACGGAAACAAAAAGGAAACCGTTTGTAACCGTTTCAAACGGTTTTCGAACGGTTAACTTGGGGGCCACTTTTTCACAGTGCTCAGGGTGTTCTTGCTGTCTCCAGTATGGTGTGGTGTGTACAGGAAATGGTTGGAGAGGTGTCAAAGTCAGTCTCAAGCCATTTCTGAAGCTCATCAGCGAGTTAGCCGTGTGCATCACTCCGGCGGAGTGGTTGCCGATGTGTTTGTGTTCAATTTCACAGCCCTGAATCCGGTTGAATTTCCCCGTATTGCATTGACGTTGGAGAAGATTGCTGGACAGAGCTGTGAAGGCAGGTGCGGGTGCCCCGAATAGAAGAGATTCAACTGATTTCAAGCACTCACAGCTTGGCCAATGAAAACTGTTTCCAAACTGTTTCCCAAACCGTTTCTCAGAACAGACAAACAAAACGGAAATAAAAACCGTTTTTTTGGTGGAACAAACAGTTTTCAAACGGAAATAGTTGAAGCCTTAAGAGGAGGTAAGTACACCTATTCTCATTGCTTCTTTGTATTGCTCAAAGCACCTCTCTAGCAATGGAGGAAAGAAATTGCTCTGTACTCATACCTTCGTAGGATCACTTGTCACCCTGAACTTTCCAAATTGACAGCGTCTAATTTGTTTCTAGAAATCCCTATGTTGTCCAACTGTAGGCATAGGACGTATGGTGGGATCCATGCCCTCGTCTTCCATGACGGTTAGAATCTTCTTTTATTGTGCTGCAAATTTACACCTATGGTTCATTATTCAACGGCAGATTTGATTCCATGGCGCAATTTCGAGCATCAATATGTGGATCAATCACATTTCTCTCTGGTGTACTTCTATACATGTCTGGTGAGGATTTTGACTTCTTGCCTTTGTTGCCATTGCCAGTTTTTCAAACTAATTTCAGGCAGCCCAGCTCCAAGTGAAGCACTCAGTGGTCCTTCTGTCAACTTTCTGATTTTTGTTTTGGTCCAGAGTGGCCGTGAATATATTTCATTCCGTAAGGGATGGAAAGATGGTGCATAATTCATGCTTGTTTATATTCAATCTCAATGACATCTGTAGTCTTCAGCCAACTACACTGCTTGGATTCGACTTTCCAAAGGGGTTCTTCACATAGAGCTCAAACCCCCGGAGTCCAGGGCAAACGTGTTGGAATTCCTAACTTCTGACCATGCCTCTGACTATGCGTCCTGCCCAATCTCTTCCTTTCTCACTCCGCCACAGACATCAAGTGATCATGACTCGTTGTCACTGGATTTTTATGATGCCATTTGTCGATTGGTACCTGGGTTGGTATGACTGGTTCACAGTTCCACCAATTTGCCAATTCAGCTGGGATTGTATCTACCATGTTCCAACCGGCAGCTTGATGTGGCCTTCCAAATTGCTGTCCTTCCAGAAGTTCGACCCATCAGTTACATTTGGTGCTATGAAAATCCCTATGTGCAGGATCATATCCACGGGTCCGTTCAGTTTTCAAAATCCATCATATTCGTCTCAAACTTCTCCCCAGGATGAAAGAGCACAAGGATAATGGTAATATCATTTTTGGATAATGGTTGGATCCGGTATTGTTCAGCATGCTTTCCATCACAGATCACTGACTTGCATGATAGTGTGGATTCTGGGGGTGTTCTGGACAGATATTGCCATGACACACATGTTTTGTGGTCAAATGCACATGAAGCCTGGTTAGCACAGGCTGTCCACATTTTCAGTGTCCTTGATATCAATTCAAACCTCTACCAATATGGTACGGCGTTGGTTGAGTTTCAGTCGGGTCTGCATGACTGAAATTTTGTGTAGTATTCTTTGGCGCTTTTCGCTGCTTCGTGGTGGACCTGGTGGGCTCAGTTGAAAACTTACCCACAGGCTATCTCTTCCTCTGCCCCGTGCAAGCTTTCACAGTTGATGGCAGGGGTCACTACACAATTCCCGACTGTCCTGCATACTGGTCGCTGGACGCGTCAGGCACCGCGCGGTTGACGGCAGAAGAGGCCAGCAAGTTGGGTTTTCCGGAGTTACATATGGAGGTGAAGGTGCGAGGAAGATGCTCAAGCGAGCAGCATTACGCGGGAATCCGCCAATTTCACGTTGCCAAAGGCTATGATCCAGATGGGCTGGATGTGGCAAGGGAGCTGGGATATCCAATTTTTGAGCTGGCCTGCACAAAGGAAGAGTTACATGCTCACTGTGAGTGAATTCTCCATTAACTGATAGCTCACATATATAACAGGAGGGTAGTGCGAACCGTTGGGTCAGAAGAAAAATCTAATGGAGATCGCTTTGAAGATGCCAAAGAAAATGAAGCGGAGGAGAGAGCTCCAACTTGGTCCTGGAAAAAGAGGGTGAAGTACTGGAAGTCCCAGATGGTGAGATTTCCGGATTTTATCCAGCACTGATGACTAATTGCTCATGCTGCAGAGGTCGGGCCAAGATCAGTCTATGCGCACCGAGAAGAAAAGTGCCAAACGAAAAGGCTTATGGCGAGCACTGCTCAAGTTGAAGTCCGTAAGTGGTATCCTGCAGCCTCTCCTGCTTTCCGTCTTCTCTGAACACCAAATCAATCAGCGTCAATCATCGAGAAATCCAACCAGAAACCAGACAAGGCAGAAATGAATGAATGTTCACATCACTTTGGATTCCTCGTGTACGAGCTGCTGTAAGCAGTGGACGGTTTTGATGTTTCGCCTCAGTGAGGGCATGCATTTCCTTCGACGCCTGTATTTGTTTCAAATTTGTTTTCGGGATTTGTTATAGTGAATCAATAATTTGGACGGAGGCCTGGAATTTACGTCCAGCCCCAACGAGGCCGGGGCCTGAACTTTCGCTTGATCTCCTCGTGAAATCCAACCAATCTTCCGAAATTTGTGAATCTTGAATGAATCACATCGACAGTGAATGGATTCTGAGTTAGCGAATTGGTGTCCCCCTTCGATTCAGATTCTCCCGACACATTCAGGCGTTGTGCGAGTTGTGCGTTGGTTCAACCTGATTTGAACCAAATTCAAATTGATTCCAACCCAGCAGTCTGCTCGTGTTTACCCCTCTGATCCGTGTCACATCTATCACGTGCATCACTTTTCTCTCTTTCCATGACAACGGGCCTCTCGCTCTCCCCCGGGGCCTGCAAATCCCTGGTCCCCGCCGACGTCCACGCCGATGTAGACCTCACTTTCCAAGTGTCTGCATCCGTCCTTGTCGTCGGCATCCCCCCTTTCCAGCACTGCGTCGCCCTCTTCGACGGCGTGGACACCATCCCCGCCATGCTCAGCGCGCAGCTCAGCGAGGAGCTTGATCCTATCATGCCAGCGGAGAAGACTGTAGTGAAGGTAGAGAGGGTAGGGTGGTGGGAGAATCCGAGGGCTGGTAACCGGTGCGTCCTTTCCGTCTTTCGTCCGTCTGCCGTCGTATGCTGAGATGAGAATACTTGAAGGATCGTCGTAATTGAGGCGATGCGAATGATAGAAGACAGGGAGGACTTTATCCTTCCTGGCACGACCTAATTGGGCGCGCTAGAGCGCCGGTATGCTTACTTTACCCATAGATGTCGGGATTCACTTATCACTGGGTTTTATGGCTGCTTCAACTTCTCACTAATGCTTATCGGTCTAGAAATTAGATACCTCGTCTCGTTAGAGAGCCATCTAGAGTCGTTACTAGGGAATTCATTGCATTGGGTCATAATCTTCGCCGGCCGGTGACCCTCACACGGGCTTCTTCAGTCTCCCTCCTTCTGTCCCTCAAACAACGGCGGGCCCAAGCACCCCGATTGGATTCGCGTACATGTCAAATAACAGAGCAGGCATTTGGGCTAGACGACGACTCACATATGCAACCTCGTCGCCCTGGAATCTACTTCGAGTCGACCTTCCTTACATTCCTCCCTCCACTCAAAAGTACCGCTTAAACCAGCCCATTCTCTCCTCAAACGCTTCCTTCTTCGCCTTCTTGACCACCGGATCGCTCAAATCCCCATGCACAGCAAACCCACGCGCGCACCCCTCATAATAGCTCCTCTTATACCCCGGGGCGAACGCACCCCCACCGAGGATCGCGTCAGCCCGGGCTTGGGAAGCGGGCGGGAAAGCGGGATTGTGCGTGCACGATTGATGAGGAGCGGGGCGGTGGATTTTGTTAGGTAGGTCTGTTGTTGGGGATGTCAAGATTTGAACTATGTGGTGTAGTAACGACCCGCACCTCGAGATCGGCGGGGACCTTCAAAGGCTTGGGTGCGCGATCACAGCGACGGAAATGGCGTTGTCGAATACGAGATCGACCGTTTCGCGGGCTACGTGCTCGGATGAGTATGTTGGACCGCGGGCAGGTGGCGCCACGTACCACCGAAACAATACCCAGCCGCAGCGAACCCAGTAACGCCTTCAGCCTTGAGTGCACCCATCACAGCGTCGATGAGCGGGCGCGTCTGCACGGGAGTATGGTTCGGCCGCCAGCTCGGCCAGTGGAAAACGGGTGCCTAGAAAAAATCCGTTGAATGAATGGGAAGGTTCGACGGCCTATTCATTCTATTTCAATCGACGGCCAAAGAATGGGGGAGGAGAACGCACCTTGAACCCCAGTCGTCCGCAAGAAACTGACAAAGATTCTTTAGCTCGTTGTACTCCAACTCTCGACGCGCCGACGCACCTTGCTATTCCGCAGCTCAAGACCCCACGCATCCGAAAGGAACAGCAACACCTTGTCCTTGGTGTACTCGACGCCGCTCGGGGGAGTCGCGACGTAGCTTGGACGTAGCATGGCACACCGCCGAGCGTGGTCATCTCACCTTCCGGTTGCCGTCGTGTTGGATCGCTTTGAAGCAATTGTCGCAGAAGCTCATCGTCTGCTGGAGTAGATTGGTGTTTAATTCAGCAGCGAGCGAGGGCTTATATATTATATCTGCCCCCGGATCCCGAACCGACTGCTGACGTGAAGACGATTTGTCAGTTCCGTCGGGCATTGTATGATTCACCCGGAATTCGATCGGAGATTCAAAATGGAATTCGAATGCCAGGAGTACAGTAAACTGCGAGATGAATAGTTATTTTGGAGGAGGATGTGAACAGAGCATTCATCGTAGTGTCAGCAAATACATTCAATTTTCGCCTCGAGACTGTATTCGAACACGAGGTGGCAGGAATCACCACTTGGGATACGGCATAAACTTTCCACTAGACCTCTTCAGCACCCCGACACGACAAATGAACATACATAAAAAGACGCACTCAAAAGTCAGCACAGCACGGTCGCCCTTTGGATCCGCCTTGCGTTCAAGCGATATCTGAAATCGAGTCAAGTGGGGTTCACACGTAACCCAACGAGGAGGCCGCACCTTGCAATCCACCATGCTCATAATACCGTCACCAAACTACGGCACCGTTCAATCCCTCCCTTCCTTCATTTATTTAATGAAGACACCAACGCACCTTCTCATGCAACACGGCCTTGATGGCATGCCCATAAACCAACACGCCTTCATGGAGACGATAGATGACGGGATCCACGGGGGGGATGGGGCCGAGGCCGCGGGAGGGGTGCCACTGCTCGCCGAGCCCCGCCTCTATCTTGGCCGCGTCGACACTCTGGACCTGGATGTCGAGTATGCTGAGGAGATGGGTGATCTCGTCTTGCGAGAACTTGGCCTGCGAGAAGGATGGATGAATGAGTGAGAGGGAGAGTTAGAGTGAGAGTGAGAGGACGGATGCGCACCTGCCCGTAGAACGCTGCCGCGACCCACACCTCGTCCTTCCCGAGCGCTTTGGCAATATCAGCAAAACTGATGCCCTTGTGCGCTTTGGCTTCGAACAACACGGAGTGGGCGGGATGGAGGTCTGAGTATGGTGCGGTGTTTGTGGGGATGATCTGTCCATGATTTAGTCCGTATGTAAGAAGGAGTATTGCGACGTACGGCGGCAGACATGGGGTGAGGATTAGGGAGAAAGTCTCAGTGGGGAACTTTACACTTCCACTCCTTGGAGTCTGATCAGGCGGCGAGGTCGGAGGTTCACATCAACCACGGGCAGAATCCAACACGGCTCGCATCTTCCGCCACACTCGGAGCTGTCTATTTCCAACTTGTACGGAATTCTGGAACACAAAGCAGAGACGATATCAGCACGAACGCCGAACAATCTAATTTTCAAAAGACCTGTACGTATTCTAAAGGCCCAAATCCGCAGCTGTAGGAATCAGATACGACACCTGGTTAAGTCCCGCCACGACGACAGACAACAACACAACCAGCCAGTCCAGACATGGTCCAATGCTGAGAGCAGGTGTGCGAGCACGGCGTGAGCGCACAACGTCCTCATAAGCAGAAACCATAGAAGCAGTACACCGCTCCCACGTGTAATCCCTGGCCACAGTGAGCGCGGCTCCGCCCATCTGTGCACGCAGCCGTGAATCCCGGATGAGGAGCTCGAGCAACGCTGCATAGCGCTGGACAAGGATCCGGCGGGTCTCCATGTCGGGAAGGAAGATTTTAGCGGCATTGGCGTACGTCGCGATGCGGTCAGTGGTGTCGAGTATCGGGTCATTTGAATGCCACTGGACATCGGAGGCACGATGGACGTCGAGGAGGAGTCCCGTGTGGAGGTGGGTTACCAGATCACAGGTGCCTTCGGCATGGAGCCCCACAACCGGCAGCCCCGAGGCCATGGCTTCCAGCGTCACCTGTCCGAAGGTCTCTGTGTACGAGGGCGTACTGCGTTCATCAGTCAGTAAAAAAGGCAATAAAGACAGCAGGTACCCACCACATAATATCAGCGCTTGCGAACGCACGCCCGAGCGCCTCCCCGGTAATTTGTCCCAGAAACCTCGCTCGTAAATTCTGTTTGAAGCAGAGATCCTGCAACTCGGCCGTCATGGGACCCATGCCTACGAAGACAAGCACGATACGACTGGCGATGTCCGGTGAGAGGAGTGAGACGCTCTCCACGAGAAACGCCAGATTCTTCTCGGGGCTTAATCTGCCTGGTGCCAAGATGACTAAATCTCGTGCGTCGAGACCCCAATCTTTCCGCAAGCTCTGGGTTCGCAAAGTGGGCTAAAAGATATTAGAGAGGAGGAGCAACAGAATGAATGCACGCACATTGAACAACCCCAGGTCCACGCCCCTACTACAAGCACGCAAGCTTGTGAAACCCTTGGCCTCCAATACCCGGGCAGTGCTGGGGCTTGGAACGAGTGTGATCTGGGCGAGGGAGTGCACGTATCTCGACACCGCCCAGCACCGACGGAGAAAGTAGGGGAATCCAAAAACGGCGGCATACGTCGGGATGTTGGTATCTTGGCTTGTGACGAGTGGGACGTCGGGGAAGAAAATCTTCACACAGACGAGGCTTTGAATGCCCAGACAGATTGGATCGACGATGTGGATGACGTCTGGGTTGAACTGGCGCAGTTGGTGCAGGAATGATGGAGGGAGGAAGCTCGTGAGGGAATGGATGAGACCGAGGGAGAAAAGGTAAAGCATACTTGATTTTGAGTCCGGGATAAGTCGAGAATGGGATGCCCGGGGCGCCGTAGAGTCGACAGCCAGCGTATTCCTTCTGAGGGTGAAAATTAGCGAGGTGCCATCTTCCGCCGGTGAAGACCTCACCAGCTCGCTTTTGGGTCAGAGTAATATAGTCTCCACCCCTCGAGTGTGAAGATCTTCTGAAAAGTCGAGCGAGCGTAAGAGTAACCCCGTCGATCTTGGGCAAGAAGTTTTCTGCGTTTGTAACCTGAGCGCTGTGTGATGCAACGCAGGGCTGAGCGACGTACCGGTAATGATAGCGACCCTCAATTTGCCGCCCATTGAGGTCCAGGTAAGCGTGCGGAGGTCGCTGTCTCTTAGCGGGCAATGACGGATCTACTGCGCGGCGTCTCGTTCACAGCTTTGGAAGGGGTTTTGACCCCGCCGAGCCCGATCCTAGCGGCCAACTCCTCAAGTCGTCCAGGGTCCTGCGGGCTGCCTGTCAACGGCTGAGTGGCATGATATCAACGGAGAACAGCGTTCCGCGTCCATCTGGCGCGGATTATTGAGTGACTTGGGGTATAAAAAGAATAGAAAAAAAGGACTGTGAGGAACATCAGTCGGGTTGGCACGGTGTCGAGATGGAGGTCGAGAACAAAAGACGGCGCTTACGTACACATCAGCACTGCCTCGTGCCTGCTTCAAACGTCCGCGCAACGTCGCATGGTCCCCCTCCTCCAGGCTCCTTGAGAACGGCGCATCCACCGCAAAGATGCCCGCATGATCACAGACGAGGCTCCAGGCGTGTTTGACTATTTTTCAAACTGACACTGTCATTCTTTTACCAGCGCTACGGGGTTCAGAATCGCTAGGACCCCGGAAAGTACCCTTTGATGTAAGGGGTGTGGTTCGGACATGGGAAGGGCAAATTTTGGCTCGCAGTATGGGGCCACTGTCCGGACATGGGGGGCCCGACTCACCAACGACTTGGGACCCCGTTCGGACACGAGATGGGCGGCTGGGGCGAGGTTAAGGCCGGGTAAGTAGAAGTCGAGGTGAATCTCAGCGTGCCCCGACCTGCGAAGTACGCGTGGTGTAGCGGCTATCCTGCCAACTTGGTGCCAATCCTGCGGCGCCAGAAATTACTGCTTGCCGCGCCGCAGGCCGGCCGGAGAAATTTTTGATGCGCAGGAGCCGGAAGACCGGGCCGGAACGACTTTGGGGGGAGTCCGGACATGAGATGGCCGGCTGGAAAAAAATTGTTCGGACATGAAACCCCCAGTTCTGGGCATCGGCGGGACCAAAGATCAGACCGTACTTTCCGGGGTCCTGAATCGCTGCCGACTCGGAAACGCACGCACGCTGCCAAGCTATCAAATATTCTCGCCATGACGTCTGTCTGCATGGTCCGTCGAATATTCACGCCATGATGCGTCGAGTCCTACTGATCGCGCCCCTCCGCGGAAGTATCGGACTTGAAATACAGATGAGGCTGCGATGCCCCTCAGTTGAGTCTCACCTCCTATTCTGACTAAATTTCTTACCACCTACGTCACCGGTCTCACAAAATTTATTTCCGGGCGGCTTTGGAGCAACACAGCCCAGGTACAGGAGACGATATCTCAGGCTATATAAACGCTCTGCTCCCATGGACGACTTTCACCACTCGACTCATCCCCACCACTAACGAAACATACGGTTACCATGATGAGCCTCATGAACGATATCCTGCCCTCACCCACAACCACAACCACATCCAAACCCACCTCCCAGTGGCAGCGGCGTCCTCTGCGCGAACGACGCGGATTCACGCTATCATTAAGCGAGTCTGCGCAGGTGGAGGCTGAGACAAAGGCGGATGGGAGCAGCAGGCCGGATAGACACCTTGCCTCCCGACTAGCACACGAGGGGATTTACGCGCAGCAGAACAAACCGAATATGGAGCGGCTTTGGTGGTGAGTGCCGCTGATGACTTTCGGTTTGGTCTGTTCCTGACGAGAGAAATCTAGACCAGTCAAATTGTCTGTATCCCCGGGAAGTCAACGTTGAAGTAGACTTTTGAAGTAGACTTGTAACTTGTTCGCTATCTGTGCTCGATTCACGGCCAGGTCTTCGGGTTGAAATGCAGACGTTTTTGCTTGCCCAATACGTAGACAGCGCTGTTCGAATATGGGGGTTTGCATGTCCTTCTGAAGGCCACCGGGGAATGAAATGGTACCGTGGCCTTGAAAGGGCGCCGGCGAAGCAGCAGTGTACGGAGGAGTACACGTACAGCGCCATCCGCCGAGTGCCGGACTGATCCTCGCCTCCAGACAGCAACATAGCTGCAAGCGAGTCCTTTGCGGATACACCGCTGGCAGGGATGATTTTGAGTTTGGTCGAGCATTCTGAGCATTTCCTGCGTTCTTCAACATCTGTTTCTCACATTGAAGGAGCGAATCACTCCAGGGCGCGTACCGACGGCGGTAGATGAGTAGAGGATGCCGAGGATTCTCGGGTAAGAAGGTGCAAGCATAGTCACCTGCTCCGGCGAAGTGAAATAGAAGATCAAACTTTGGGGATCCCCGGACCCCAGTGCAGACAGCACCCAGGGCAGCTCGGAGACAATATTGGATGGGCTGGTCGGAATTACAAGCGGGCTTCAGGGCGGAGTCAGAGTTGAGTCGGAGTTGAGTCGGAGCCAATAAGAGGTGGGAAACGTCGAGGCGATTGGGTCAAGTCGCAGCGGAGCAAAGAGCGAATCTGAGCGATGCAGCGGATTCCAGAATCCAGGTCAGATTCTCAACCACAGCGCAACAGCACACGACGAATCGAGAGAATGGACATCGTGATAAGAAGACAAGAGTGTCACGCGTGACAATGATATGATCACGCGTGAAGTGTCAAGAATCACTCATCAATGATGATGAATCAAACATGAGGTCAACGGCCGAAGGGCTGCTCTTGAGTAATACGTACGGTAACGTTTCAAATAAAAATCCCAAAAGGTCCGCGAGCCAACACCGACGATATCCGAAAGAAGGATCCGGCAGGAATCCGGCGGCACTTGATCAACCAACATCAAGTTTGAATCAAAGTTGCACGATAATGTGCTATCTCCCAGGGCTGTTCATCTGCACAGTTGTGGGGCTTGTATCTATATGTACATCCCAACGGTTCAAATAGCTCGCTGCCCGTGAGGCCCGAATAATATGCAGTCCTTGGAATTCTTTATCGAACAGCGACGGAAGCTGTCAATGGTGGCTGTAGTTACGAGTCGTGGATTCGGATTCGTCGTGCTTCATTCGTTGCGAGATCTGCATTGAAGGCAGAGGAAATTGATAATTCCCGTGATTTCCTGACCTGGCCACGAGGGATCCCGCTGACGAGGACCGGTGCAGGTATGCAATCGCAAAACCTAAACTTTTGGTGCCCGCGTTACATAGATGCCCCCTGCAGTTGATGTTGCATTACACGGTACATATGTCTGGAAGTAGAATATTATATGTAGATCAAACATGAAAACAAGTACACTGGACAGATATAGCAAACAGATAGCAAGTTCAAAGAGAAGAAACAGGAGAAACGCTTGTCAAGTATCACTTTGCATGTCATCGATCACGATACCGAGCACCGCAGAAGCAAGGGAAATCGGGACGACAAATGCACCGGTTTGTAGGAAGGACCAGACCCTCGCCCATCGTCTGCGATAGCCCTGCATCCGACGTACTAGAACTGGCCAAGGGCATGGGCGCAGTCAATCTCGGGTCCTGTCTGGATAATTCCCGATTCGCTCCTGGGACTCTGCGATCCTCGTGAGCTGCGCCCGAGTTGTCGACGCCTCTGGGGAGAATTGTCCTATAACGTCGTCTTGAAAAGTATTGAACGGGCTGCACGCCCGGGTCCGGGACGAAGTTGTTTGTGTTCAACTGCGGATATCCATGCGAGTCGACTCCACGAATGGCGTGCGTAGACGCGTGCATGGACTGGGAGAAGTAGGGATGGGGAGCGAGGGGATGGTTGTTGAAGCCTGTGTGCGGCGACATCGACAACTGAGGGATATTGGGCTGACCATAGGACGTGGATGCAACCGGCGCCGAGGAGATCAGATTCACGGTGGATGGAGTTTGTGAATGTGCCGCAGCTTGGTGCTGAGGAGGCGCATACGTCCCCTCGTCGCCAACGGCGACGTAACTGCAAGTATATCCCTTGCGAACACATCTTTCACAAGGATTTAGCCCCGTATCGTCGGTCTTGCACCTGATCTTGCGCCGCCGACAGTGCGTACAGGCCATGAAGACTCTCGTTCGGTGGGTAGAAGACATTGGAACTGAGCCATAGATAACGGCCTTCCACTCCTTCATCTTTTTATGGGACTAGAAGGATCGCCGATGGCGGGAGACTGACTCCAAGACTGACTCCTTCGTGACTCCCGTATTGAAATCGAGACACCGCCGCGGGAAATACAGCTGTGTTACTTCCTACCACGCCAGTTGAACAGGAATGTCGCGCAGCAATCACAGGTAGCAAGGGGTTTGAGTGCCAGAACTGATTGATGGATTGATGGTTGTGATGCGCCCAGCCCAAAACCGAGGATGCCATCTGATCACCGGGCGGCCCGCCCCAAAAGACGGTTCAAAACCGTTCGAAAGCTGTGGGGAATTGCTTGATTTGAAGACTCGAGCTGCGATCGGCCGCTCCATTTTGGGGGTCTGTTGTGTCCTAGGGGATTGCGGAAGCTTTGAATTGCACTGTGGGTGAATTCAAGTGCTGTCGATGAGTTTCGAGAATGAAGACCCGCAGCTGGGCAGGATGGCTGCCGCGAGCAACTATATTGCTACCAATGTTGGCCAAGTCTCGGCATCTGCGCGTTCTAATGTTCGGATGTAGTTTCAATCGTCGTGGACCGCAATGGCTGCGCACACATCGGGTGCAGGTACAGAAGTTTTAATTTTCTGCGGCGAAAATTCCTTGCTGCGGTTGCACCGGCTGATACACAAATGGAGTAATATACCCGCCGCTAGCAAAGTCACTGGCGGCCACCGGTGGCCCCCGATGGACACCGGCGGCCGTTGGCAGACAGTGATTGACATCGTTTGCCGACGGATCGTTGAACCATTTTGATGATCTCCGCTGGCTTCCATCAAATTACATTTGCAAAGCTCAGCCGCTGAATTCCACTGGTCTTTCAAGAATATTCCAAATTTCACTTGAGATTTTGACTACTTATGATAGAAGCCTGCCTACATTACTAATAACTGTATTAATGGCTTCAACACCGTTCAAATCAAGGGCACTGATTGAACAACCGCTGATGTGTTGATGATGGATGCCCACTGGATGCCGTCGGCTTTCGGTGGATTCCATTATGCTCATCTGTCTTTCAAGAGCTTTGATGGGCTTGAATCTGATCCAATGTGAAGGTATTTTGAGGGTGTTCTATGTTGAAAAGTCAATGGCAAATTGAAAAGAAGGTTCGGCTTGTGAAAGCCTGAGAGTTCCAGGATTCCCGCTGGAATCCAGTGGAATCCGCTGGCATTTCACCTGTGCATCCAGACTGGCAATGGCTCTGCGCAATTCAAACATTGATAGGTTCGAAAAGTGAACCGTGGCCGAACACCCGACGGAAGAACTCGATCTATTGGATTCCGATGGATTCCACTGGGTCCCGCCGGGAGCCAGCGACATCCACTGGAGAGCGGCAATGGGTTTGCTAGCCGGCACTGGCTTCCGCCATCATCCACTGCCGATCAGCCGTTTGACAGCTCCGCGTGTATTACTGCACAAATGGTTCATGGCTGATGGCAGTGATGCCGCATGCGGAGCAGTGATTCTTGAATCGGCATCGGTCCATTGAGCAAACCGCAGCATCTGTCATTCATTCTGGAGGCTCCACTATAAAGTCTCGTAATGTAAATAAATACCACTTCCCATAGTTCAAATCAACTTGACGCTCTCCAAGTTGAATCTACACCGCCAGCATTAGAGCCCGGATCACTTCAAGTCCGACTCACCCAGGAGGCGCGGAAGCGCAGCCTGAACCAGATCCGCGTGTAATCACAATGTCACCCTTGCGCTTGTCGTACGCCACCGGGAGACGGCCAAACCGAGCCACAAGGACGACGCACGCTTTCGGATTTTCACTCTGCACTGTGGGAAGGAATGCATCAGGTTGATTGACTCGAATGCATCAGGATGACTGACGAAGTCACTCAGGCTGATAGTGCGGACACTATCCGCACGATTGAGTCGTGACAATCAGCCTAATTGAAAATTCGGCAGATTTCTGAATCAGCCTGAGTGAGTGGTTCAATTGTCTGGATAGAGTCGTTTCAATCACGTTGATTGACCTTTTCCTCAGGTTGATTGACCCTTTGACCGCTCTTCAAAATTCAATAGTTATATACCGGCTACTTAATGTACAGGAATCCGGACGCACTAGGACCCTCTCCTTGCTCGCTCATCCCACTCACACCTTAGATAGGTCCGATTCTAGCAGCATAAGTCAGGAAAGCATCGGCCACCAATGAACAAGCAATCTCACTGTGGAAAGTGGAGGGGGAAGGGATGAGACTGCTAGTGGCAGCTCGCTCGGACACGGACACGGACACGGATAGTGGTCGGAGACAAAACGCAAGACGATGTATTACTAAGCGAAATGCCGTACTACCTAGAATCAATACTACACCTTTCACACTCACGAGTCGCCGGTGCCCATTTTGCGACCGAATGTTCAAGTGGCGTCTGTGCGCAAAGTCAGTGAGTTACGGCGTAATTGGTCACCAAGACTTAGCGGGAACTGGCTCCGCTATTTGGCCTTGAATCATGAATATTCCGAGCGACGTCGCGGGCGCGTCTAGTGCGCGTGCGACTGCCATGACCCGAACAAAATTAGAACGACAAAGTGGGCGTGGAAATCAACGTACTAATTGAGTGTTTTCGTTCGACAAGAATGCGCAGAAACGACATCTAGAAAACCCTGACTCATACGACTACCGAAAAAGATGAACGAACTTACACATCCACACCGGCCGTGTTGTATTTGCGTGTCCACCAAACTGGCTACCCTATGAGACTGATGAGCGCCGAGATATGTAGAGGATAACAGACAGGGGCTCACCGGAATACTTGCGGAGGAGTTAGATGTAACAGGCCACTAGATCGGTAAGTTAGTGAGTACTGAAGACGTTGTGCTGGACTCACGAAGGAAAATGCGCTGAGGCGAGTCGATGTTTCAGAAACCTGTAGATAAGATAAGCGCAAATACACGGCACAATGAACAAAATGTTGGAGTGCGGCGGCGGTATTGGACAACCGAGAAGACAGGTAAGTCGCATAGTGCCTCCGCTAATCGAATCCTGGACAGCCACGGGTGACTTGTGAAACAGGCTCCTGCGTCAGTCACGATCGGGACCACAATGAGCACGTCAAATCGGCGGATGAAATAATGAACGTACCTTGAATCCTCGTACGACAGGAATGGCTCTAGCGAAAAGATGAGAGGTACGGTACGAGATCAAGAAAGTGGCGCTTACATTCACATCAATATTCGTCTTGAATCCAGGGCAAGTCAGCCAAGCTGAAACCTGAAGATCAATTCAGCGAAGGAAGGAAAATGCAAAATGAGCCACACCCTGTCCCTCGCCCAAGTAACCGATGAACACGAGCGTCAAGGGATATATGCCGAAGACAAGCTGGAAACATGACAAGTCCAGTGAGAAAAGACCATCGTTCTGATCTTGCGGAACAGTGGAGACGTGCTGCCGTCGGCTTCAAACACCGCAAGAAACAAAGAGGATATCAAAGTCGGGGATGGTGACGGGAGGAAGCCGTGAAAACGAACCGTGGGTCTCGATCTCTTCGTCGGGCGTGATTGAACGAGCTGGGAGCTGCCAAATTGTCAACTTTCTGCGAGCGAGGGCCGAAACATGCCTGCAGCGATTCACCCGAATTTGAGATTCGTGTCGAACGCGCCGCCGAGAAGTCCCAGGGAGAGTCGCGGAGGCAACGGAAGACGCAGGAAGGCCAACGTGACGACACTCGAGAGAGAAAACCAATGCTGCGAGGCCCAAATCCAACTCCTCGCTCATCCATACAGGCCAAAACAATGTTGCACGCGAATAAACGAAGAATTACTCACCGTTTGCGCTTGAAAATCTTGATGATGGCCGACACTCATGTGCGGAGTGAGAACAAAGTAGGGCTTGGAAAATAAACGTACCTGGACCCTCCCTGTTCGATAACAGCTCCAGCAAGTACATATACGCGCACGGTCAGTGATACGGCTACTGAGATCAGGGAACCAAACTTTGGATCCACACCCTCTTGGGTACCGCTATCGTATGAGGAAGTTGGATATGACACGACCCTACGCCCGGGAAGCTAGTGAGTATGAGCTCGAGGAAAGGGTTGTACTCACCAAACGCGCATGGGCAACGAGGCGAGTGAGTGATTCGCAAACCTGGAAATTAAATCAGCGGATTAACGCAGAGTAAAAAGCGAAAAGGCTACGAGGGCAAATTTTCGCGGAGTCGGTTAGGACTTTGAGGGCCAGGCGCCGCCGCCAAAGTCGCGGGTGCTTGATGGCTTCATCTTCCACCCAATAAATCGGTCGGGGCCTATGGAAAGGCGCTGGAGTAGGTAGAGTACTCCTCCAGCGCCTCGACGAGCATCGGAGAAGGTCGTGTAGGCAACTCGAGACACACTAACTTGAGCCCGAGGACTCCAAACTAGTATTGACATCGACATCAAACATGCCTTGCAGAGCACTCAGTGAAGAAACGATGCGTAAAAACGGATTACGCACAGGGACGTTCCGTCATGGTGTCTCTCCAGACCAGCGCACAGAAACCGACCACCCATCCTGCCACTTTACGCGCCTGCGTTTCGAAGGGTTGACCGAGATCGTCGTCGGGATAACGGAGGAGCACAAGGTGGAAGCGGGGTTGGGGTAGGAAAGAAAAGAGAACTAGTAAGGGGAGACATCCCTTGGGCGTAAATTCTTTTGCAGGACTGACGTTGAATGAGGGCGGGAAGGGCGCCTTGCCCTGCTCGGAGTGTCGGTTGGCTGAGAACCATCAGTCCATCGGTCGCGTAGAATGAGGGGAGTGGAATGGAGAGGCGTTGGAGCGTCAGACACAGGCAGGGGCAGAGTCTTGAAGCGTGTGTGCCGGAGTGTTCAGACGCCGATGCGATGGAGAAGGAACGATTCGGCTAGCGAGGCAAGGGCGACTGAATGATATCGGTTGCTTGTCGGAAGGGTGAATGCGGCGCTCCATCGGAGGTAGTTGGATCTCGATTGCGAACGACGACACCGGGAAATGTCAGGAGAGTTAGCGAAGATATACAAAGGCAGGCTCAGACACGCACTTGAGCATATAAACCACCAAACCCCGCATTCCCTATGGTTCAGAGCCGCCCCGATGTCCCAGGACAAATGGCTTCGATTAGGTAGAGCCCGCGAAACTGCGATGAATGAGCGCAGTGCAGTACCACGGGCGATTACGTGTCATGTGGATGATTTGACGCCGAGGTGTGGGTCGGTCTGTGTATCGCGCTCGGCGCGCCGATGTCGGTGGCAGTGTGGAAGTGGTCGGGCGGGCGGAAATTGCAAGCATGAGGCGGGACTCGGGAGCCAAGAGCTCGTCGATGGCGCGTGGTGCTGACCGTGGCGGGCGGACTTGGAGATGGTGGTGGTACGAGAACAAGAAGCGTTTCAAACTCCGACTTGTTCCTGCTTGTTTATCCGATCATCTGATCCCGGCCGCGGCGCAGTCCGGCGTACCCAATGTCTTGCGTCTTGCGCGGCGCACTCCGGCACACACGCGTACGCGCGGCGGGTAGCGCAAGTACGCGCGCAATCCAGTCAAGATGATAGCGCGGAAATGCACTCGAGAACCGTGATTGACGGAAACGGGCGCCGATTGAGTCGTCAGTCATGCTGATGCAACATCCTTCCCACAGTGTCTGGAGAACGTAATTGAACAAGCCAATGCGGAGTGAGACTTGGAGCTCCGATTGAAAACACAGTTGCGTGTATCGCGCTCTCTACCACCGTCTTCTCCGGTTTGCTCGTCTTGAGTCGGAGTCTTGACAGTTGTTCGGTATGTTCCAGTCGTGCTCGCGATGCCGGTGGCAGCCTAGGCCAATGATATCAATGTTTTCTGTGCGGAAAGATCAGGACAGGAGTCTTTGAACTGGATCATGTTGGATTTCAAGTCCGAGGGGACAATTTAATAGCAGGGAACCCGTCGCAAACGCGCGAGGGTCATTAATTCGAGCCGAGCCTTATATACTGTACAAAAGGGCTTATGTAACTAACTACGGAGCCTGCGCCGCAGCCTTCAAGAGAAATCTACGGAGAAACCACGGAGAAACACGGTCACTTAAATATTATCTAGATCAACTGCGGCGCGCGCAGCTTGTATCTCCAACAGATCAAGCATTGCAACGCGAGGTTGACGCGACGCGACGCATTGGTAAGCAGGCGGGCATGTCGTCATGTCCGGATCAATTTGATCGACACCTCTTGCTTCTCACCACCACTGTTCTGTATCCGATTTCAGCCCTTCAGCCTTCTCGCCGCGGAGGAGCAACACCAGATGGCGCCGTCCTACCCGCCTGCGGCTTCATATTGCCGCAATCCCGCGTACAGCGCTCCCGGCCCTCCTCAGGCACCACCACTTGTCAGACGCCTCTGTTCAATGAATTTTCACCCACGCCGCCTAGCCCCGATTCTCTCATAATACCGCCTAATGTCCATCTAAAAACTCCGTTGAATGTCATGGGACTCCGTCGTCCCTCCTCCCACATAATGGTCAACATCGAAGACGAGCCTGTGGTGATTGTCCACACCAACAACGACCGTCTCGGGCAGGACATTGACAACTACGCCGAGGTCGTCAAGGATGCCGCCCGCGCCGACGCCGCCGAGCACACCATGTCCATCCGCGATGCGTTCCGGATCCACAAGAAGGCTGTTCTCTGGAGCGTGCTGCTCTCTGCTGCCCTTGTCATGGAGGGCTACGACGTAGTCGTCATTGGCTCGTTCTACGAGCAGCCCGCCTTCCTCAAGCGCTTCGGTGTCGTGAACCCCGCTTCTGGGAACAAGCTCATCCCAGCGCCGTGGCAGTCGGGCCTCGTTAACTCCTCCGCGGCGGGCGGTATCATTGGCCTTCTGATCAATGGGTGCGCGCCGTTTCTCCATGTCAAATCCCGCATTTTTCATCATTCCGTCCTTCAGCTGGGCAAGCGAACGTTTCGGCCCTCGGCGGACGTACATCTTTTCCATGTTTGGCATGATTGCTGCTATATTTGGGCCTGTATTCAGCCAAAGTCTCACAGCGCTTGTGGCGTCCGAGGCTGTCTGTGGGCTCTTCTGGGGAGTCTTCCAAACTCTTACCACCGCCTACGCATCCGAAGTGTGCCCCATCGTCCTCCGTCACTACCTCACCGCATATATCAACATGTGTTGGGGATTCGGCATCCTCCTCTCCTCTGGCGTCGTCCGTGCTACACTTCCAATCAACTCGGATTGGGGCTGGCGTCTTCCCTTCGTCCTGCAATGGATCTGGCCATTGCCCCTCATCCTCGTCGCAACCTTTGCACCCGAGTCCCCGTGGTGGCTTGTCAGACAAAATCGTATCGAGGAAGCCGAGCACAGCGTCCGCCGTCTGACGAATGAAGAGCTGTTTTCCAAGGAGGATTGCAAGCGGAGCGTCGCAAATATGATCCATACGACTGCGCTGGAGCGCGAAATCTCGGTGGGGACGAGCTACTTGCAGTGCTTCTCTGGTGTGGATCTGCGGCGGACGGAAATTGTATGTGCTTTCTCAATTCAATGCCTCGGCTGATTCGCCTTCATGCAGGCCATGATGGTCTTTGCATCCCAGCTGCTTTCAGGCGAGAATCTGGTCGGGCAGGGAGTCCAATTGTACGTTTTTGATTGCTTCTTCAACCTTTCCTTCTGAGCCCCCCCTTTCAGCTTCGTTCAAGCCGGTATGGGCACTCTCGCCGCATACGACTTGAACCTCGCTCTCAATTCGATGTTCATCATCGGCACCGTGGCCTCCTGGGTCCTCCTCGCCCACTTTGGACGCCGCACGTTGTACATCGCCGGCCTGAGCACAATGTCGCTCGTCCTCCTCATCATCGGAGCGCTCGGCTTCTCCTCCTCGAATGCAGCCAAATGGGCCTCCGGCGCCCTCCTCATCGCGCTCAACTTGGCTTACAATGCGACGATCGGCGCGGTGTGCTATGTAATCATCTCTGAGGTGGGGAGTACGAGGCTGAGGGCCAAGACGATCGTGTTGAGTCGGTGCGCGTATCAAGTGATGAACATCATTTGTGGGATTATCGTGCCGGATATGTTGAGCCCGACGGCGTGGAATTGGGGTCCCAAGTGTGGGTTGTTTTGGTTTGGCGTGGCGGGGTTGAGTGCGGCGTATTGCTGGTTGCGGGTGCCGGAGAGTGCGTCGCCTTCTTTCAAAGTCTCTTCGTTTCTTGCTGATTCAATAGCCCGGGGTCGTTCGTATGGCGAGCTGGATATCCTCTTCGAGAACAAGGTTCCCGCGTGGCGGTTTGCGAGTACCAAGGTCGATCGTGCGTGTTCCATATTTTTTCCTCGTTGCATGATACTTACTGCATCACACAGAATTCAACCTCGGCCAAGGCAAGTCGGTTGCGGTGGTGGATGAGAAGCACAGCCAGACATCAAAACAGGAGTAGAGTTCCAAGGCTCAAGCAGTTATTCCTCCGTTCTATCTGGGACACTCTCGGGAGGCGTTCCGATCGTATACATGTACTATCTCTCATCCAGTGCAGTGCAGTGCTTTTTTGAATACCCCGGTGTGGGTGTCAGCACACGTGCTGTTGATTGCGAGCAAGATACGGCGTCTCGTGTCTGCTCAGTTTACAGTTTGGCTTCTAATTTAACCCACAGTTCTCACACGGAGCGCCCCATAAGCACTTGATAAACACCAAGCCTCTCTTTCCCTAAAAGTGCGGCCACCACCCATGATCGAAGATACGCCCGAAAACTCGGGAATCGCCCCTCAGTTCCCAATATCCTCCGAGTCGTACAGTCCAATCGCAGTTGCTCGCCATCACTAGGAAACCACCCAGTGCGCGCCTCTCTCCCACTTATTATATCATTATCAACGCCAATACTGAACTTTTTGGGAGACTTTCGTAAATTGACTGTTCGGCGTCGTGTCCGTGAGCCTCGGAAATGTATGTGGCGGATGTACTCTGGGGAGATTGTGGGCTTGCAGGCACCCATGACGGCGAGGGTGATTGGGGGACCAGCGTCTGCTCATTCGTGATTAATATTCTTTCTTCCTCAGCTCACAGAAAATACAGGCATCATGTAAAGGAACTACAAGCCCTCGCTGAGGCGAAATATCAAAACTGCCCCACTGCTTGCAACACGTCGTACTTAGATGGAGAATCCAAAGGTCATGGTAACAAGGGCAGGCCAATAGATGCTCTGGATGAAGACCAGTCTGGGATGCGAGCCGTCATTCATTTCTGGCTGGTCGGGTTGTTGGTTGGATTACTCGACGATTGACGCTGATTGATGTTGTGTTCAGGGTGAGCCGGGGCAAGAAAGTCTGCGGCACACCACTTACGGACTTCAACTTGAGCAGTGCTCGCCATAAGCCTTTTCCTTTGGCACTTGTCTTCTCGGGGCGGGTTGACTGATCTTGGCCCGACCTCTGCAGCATCGACAATCTGTCATCAGTGCTGGATAAAATCGGGGAAATCTCACCATCCGGGACTTCCAGGACTTCACCATCCTTTTCCAGGACCAAGTTGAAGCTCCCTCCTCTGCTTCGTGTTCATCGGCATCTTGAAAACGATCTTCATCAGATTCTTCATTTAATCCAAAGGCTTTCACTTCCCTCCCGTGAGTACACATCTCAGCATCAGTTCAGGGGCATTCACTCACAGTGAGCATGTAACTGTTCCTTTGTGCAGGCCAACTCAACAATTCAATATCCCAGTTCCTTTGCCATGTCCAACCCATCAGGATCATAGCCTTTGGCAGCATGAAATTGGCGGATTCCCGCGTAATCCTGCTCGCTCGAGAAGAGTCCTCTCACCCTCACCCATATATATAACTCCGGAAACCCCAACCCGCTGGCCTCTTTTGTCGTCAACCGTGCAGCGCCCGACTGATCCAACGACCAGTATGCAGGACAGTCGGGAATTGTGTAGTGTACCCTGCCATCAACTGTGAATGCTTTTGTGGGGCAAAGAAAGAGATAGCCTGTGGGTAAGTTTTCAATTGAGCCCACCAGATCCACGAAGCAGCGGAAAGTGTCAAAGAATACTACACAAAATGTCAGTCATGCAGACACAAATGAAGCTCAGCCAACACCGTACTGTATTGGTGGAGGTTCGAACCAATATCGAGGACACTGAAAACGTGGGCAGCCTGTGCCAGCCAGGCTTCTCGTGCCTTTGACCACATAATATGTGTCTCATGGCAATATCTGTCCAAAACACCACCAGAATCCACACTATCATGCAAGTCAGTGATCCGTGACCGAAAGCATGCTGAACAATACCGAATCCAACCATTACTCAAAATTGATATACCATTATCCTTGTCCTCTTCTACCCTTTGAGGAAACTTGAGAAGAAAAGGATGGACTTTGAGAACTGAACTGACCAGTGCATATACTCCTTCACATAGGGATCCTCATAGCCCCAGGCAGAATTGATGGGTTGAACTTCTGGAAGGACTGCAATTTGGAAGTTGGTGTCAAGCTGCCCGGGTGGAACATGGGAGATAGATCCCAGCTGAATTGGTAAATTGGTTGGAGCTGTGAACCATTCACACCAACCCAGATACCAGTGACAAATGCCATGGTAAAAATCCAGTGACAATGAATCAATGATCACGGATGTCTGTGGCGGAGTGAGAAAGGAAGAGGTTGCAGAGGGCCCAAGGTCCTGGTCATGAGCATAGTCATCAGCTCGCAGATCCAAGATGGTTGCCATTGACTCCGGTGATTTAAGCTCCATGAGAAGAACCCCTTTGGACAGTCGAATCCAAACTGTATAGTTGTCCCAAGACTACAAATGTCATTGAGATTCAAAATAATCAAGGATGTATTATGCACCAGCTCTCTACCGCAGATGGATGAAATATATTGACGCCCGCCCTGGAATGAAAAAAAGGTCAGGCAGTTGACAGAAGGAACACTGAGTGCTTTACTCGGAGCTGAGTTCCCTGAAAGCAGTTTGAAAACTGGCAACGATGACAAAGGCAAGAACTGAAAATCCTCACCAGACATGCATAGAAGTACACCCGAGAGAAATGCGATTGATTCACATATTCTTCCTCGAAGTCGCCCCATGGAACCAAATCTGCCATTGAATAATGAGCCATAGGTGTAAATTTGCAGTGCAATAAAAGTAGAATAACCATCATGGAAGACAAGGGCATGAACACCATCACTGTGTCCTATGCCATACAGTTGGAGAACATAGGGATTCCTTAGACACTGTCAAGTCGGAAAGTTTGGCAGAGTGGCAAGTGATCCTACCGAAGCTTTGAATACAAAGCAATTTCCTTTCTCCATTGCTAGAGAGGAGGTTTTTCAAGAACCAGAAAGCCCAGATGAAAATGCTTACCTCCTCTGCACCCGGTCCCTCAATCACCCTTGCTGTCATCGGAGACTGCAAGCCCACAATCTCTGCCGAATATATCCGCCGCACATAGCTCGGAAGCTTGCGGTTATGCCGCCGAACAATTGACCTCGAACTCGATGCACCGGGAATTTCATGATTCAGGATTAGATCCCCCATCAGAATCTCGTGAAAGTCTTGCGAGGTGCAGTCAGTCGAATGAGGAAAATGGTGTGTGGTGCTACGAACTGGGTGGTTTGCTTGGAGGCGGGTAATTGATGTTTGTGAAGTTGTTTGTGAAGTTTCCCCCCTCAATGACAAAGTCCCTATTGTGCAAGAACAGAGCCCCGGCGGTGCTGCCATTATATGCGAGTGAGATACCGGCTCTGAATGATTCTCTGGGCTCTTACGGCTCTCGGGGCACTTCATCTTGAACTTTCTGCGCTTGAGTCGAGATCTCTGCGCCGATGGGCGTGTCTTCGCTCATCGTGGTGGTGGTGGTGGGAGAAGAGAGGGTCTTTGAGTTTAACAGCTTCCGTGATAGTGTGAGACCAGTAGATAAAATTGGAAAGCTGTCCATCGGCTGTTCAGAAGCTGTGGGGCCGCAGCAAGGCTGTGGTGAGAATCAAGTGAAAATTCCTAATAATGTCCAAGTCTGATTGACCCGCTGGAATCGCGCGAGGCAAGGACGTCTCGTGCAGAAGCGTCAACCGAGGGACCCGAATCGCGACCGCGACGAGCGCTGCTGTAACAGTTGCGAGAATGGCAGTAGACAAAATTGGAAAGCTGTCGATTGGCTGTCCCGGACCCAAGTTCCAGTTGAAGCTCAATGGCCGCACCAAGGCCGTCATGGCCCATGAGAGCCTCCGAAGAATTTCCGGAAATTCCGGTGCATTGAGTTCAAATTACGTTCAACAAGTCGGACGGTGCATTTGACGGCCATGGGTCAACCGGTCATGGCTTCCCGGAGTTTACAGTTTTTTGTTGTTATTCCGGGATTCAAAGGGTACTTCCACTTCAGATGTCTTCAAGGATGGGACCCAAGGAGCCCGGGCTAGGTTTAATTAGCTAACCTTGCTTCGCCGAGCAAGGTACTGCTGGAGGATGCAGTCAATGCTTCGCCTGGACCCAGCGTTGTAGAAAAGGCCCAGCCAAGGTAAGCCTATACTATACATCATTGACGGTCTTGAGTGTCCAGGGTCCAACTGCGGCATAGCGGTGATGACTCTGATGAGTCATGACGACGAGAGCTACACACTTCTAGTGCGTGCAGGTTTTCGCGTCCGAGAAGCCACAGAGAGTCCGAGTGGTGGATATTTGCCTCGCAGCAAGCCAGAAGCGCAGTACGCATCGAGTCCTCAAGTCACCGAGTTGTTGACAAACAGAGGGCGGGAGCTGTGCGACAGCCCTACGAGGTGTGTTACATTCGTCCGTTGGGCCAAGTCAGAGATTACAAAAGTTCCAGTGGGAAAGTCGGAGACGGCGTTGAATGTTCATGGTTGGGACACGCGATTCTCTGCCTCCCACCCGACTCCACCCTCGTTTTCAGCCGTCCGATGCGGCCTCGTGGACACACGATTTGGACATGACATGGCATTGAATTGTGGACTCGTACCTGCCGTGCGGGTCTCTTGAGTTTCTCTCTTCGAACGATCCTGTTATAATTTCACGAGGAGAATTGACGGGATTGAACGCAAGAGAACCAGTCGACGCAATCACACTAAAAGAATGTACAATTAGACTGAGACCCGGCTCAACAAGACATGGCTTTAGGGTACGTGTACTTTAACCTACTCACCGCGCAGTGTCCAAAAACGGAGACAATACAACCTAGGCATCATCACGACGGGGACGCATCCTTGGTCGGACTGTCGCCACCCCCAGACGCAGCCTCCTTCTCGCTGCTCTTGCTCTTGTCATCCGTCCCGTCCCGCACAGCACTCTCATTCGCGTCCGCACCTGCACTCCGACTAGCGCGTTCCCCCGCATCGGCAAGTAGAAGCAACGCAGGGTCGATGCGCTCCTGTTTGTCTTTCTCGTCCTTCTTCTCGCTGGTCTCCCCCGACTTCCCACCACTCTCAGCCTCGTCTTCGTGTTCGTTGTCCCCCCGCTCATCCTTCCCTCCTTCGCTTCCAGCCCCAGAAACTGCTGTATGCGACACTGTCATCGGCGGGTACGATTCGGGATGGGCATGAGGGGGAGGAGGAGGCGGGTACTGATGCGGAAGCGGTGGAGGCGGGTACTGATATGGATACGACCCGTACGGGTGCTGGCCAGGTGGGGGTGGTGGGTAAGCAGCATAGGGATATGGGCCTGGCTGGTGGTACGGGGCGGGGTACGCTGGATAGGGCGAGGTTCCGGGTGCAAAGTGGTAGAATTCGGGTGGGGGAGCAGCTGCAGGCGTGGATGAGGCTGAGGGAGACGGGGGCTGGCAGGATTTCAAGAGAAGAGGACAAGAACTAACAGACAACGCACCTCAACAGCACGAGCACGCGTCGTCGACTCTCGCTGCGCCATATTCTCTGGACGTGGACGCGAGTGTAGACGTTCGTACAATCCACACTTGTTGCATAGCTAAGAAAGGGGCGCGTCGTCAGCCAGCTTCTCGAAACAATCAAGCCTTTAGCACGCACCATACTCCCCGGAGACAGCTTCGACCTCCGCCACGTACTCTTGGCCGTACTGTGGCAATTGGCACACTCCCTGTGCCCACCAGGACCTGGCTGGCCCGGGGAGCCGTCGAGCGAGTCGCTGCGCGAGATAGGGACCGGAATGGGTGGTGGCGGTGGTGGGTGTGCAAAGTACATCGGCGTCGAGGTCATGGATGGCGGCGGAGGCGGCAGAGGCGCGAAAATGGATGCCACGTCTTGCATGGGGAGGACATGCCCTGGAGGCGGCGGTGGTACGGAGCTCGGTCGCGAGGATGGGCGGTCGTATGGTTTCTGGACGTGCGGAGGCTTGGATGTCGAGGGCGGGCTCGCTGCGGGCATCGGTGTCGCGGTAAACAAATGAAAAAAGCCGCGTGATCTGATTCATGATTGATAATCACCATGGTAATCACGCCGAATTCAGGAACGCGGTGATGCGAGTCGGAGGTTCGAGACGGAAAATGCGTTGGAATGGGAATCAATCCGGGTGAATCTCCGACCTGCTCACAATTCTCCGGATTCAAGACGCTCACAATTCTCCGGGACTTGTTAGTTCTCCCCTTTCACGTAACGACGTTGTTTACATTCTTTATTCCCGGAGTTGAAATCTGACTAGACAATGCTACTTATGTAGTGAAAGTTGGGATCGAGAGACTTTCGTAGAATCCTCGGGGATTTTCGATCCTGGGCGGCAAACGAGAACTCGGCACTCGGAGCCCACTGGCAATTCCGTGTCGTGTCGAAGTACTTACCCATTCCTTCTGACTAGACAGTGAACTCCTGATTTCAAGAGAAAAGAATCAGCCCGGGCCATGAAGTGGTGAATTGGAATAAAACCATTTCTCTGCCCTCAGCCTATGCAACACCGGGGAATGGAACCCACGGACAAGTCGCTATCGGTTGTCCGACCGCTGCAGTCGCAATTCCTGTCACCAGATTATTTCCCAACACCTTGTGAAAGAACAACTCCGGATTCCGATGTCGTCGAATCGTCCCACAACCAATCCAGTCCATCGCCGTGGAAACTCAACATGTAAGTACGGATTCCACTGACGATCAGTGGCAGGGAGGATACATAAAAAAGAAAAAGAGAAAAAGCAGTCTATTCCCGATGTGCAGGCGATTGGAGGGAATCGAACCCATGGCTAACCGCCGCGGATGAGTGCCCAGAGGAGCAAGTTGGATGTCCTTGGCTCCAACGCACAACTGCTTTCAACCTTGCCGGTGAGCGCATGAAGCTTCTGACCGACACTGGCCAGGGCATTTGGGGATAATTAATCGATAATCCGCGTCGTACGTGGGGTTGTCCCTCTCAATTCGTTCCGGGCAGTCCTCGGATGAGAGGTACTTAACAACAACGGCGACTCCTCGGGTAGGCCACCGGGCACGCAGTAAAAAAACGGCTAGAGAAGTATGTCCTGCTATTGGTCTACGCGGAATCGAACCGCGTCCTGCACACTGCTGGATCTAGGTCCGAGTCGAAGGATCACTCCATATACTTGCTTTCTTGTGCCATTAGCAAGACACGCCTTCCACTCCTGGGATTTGAAACGATACCTTACACTGACTTGCGATGTATTCGGGGAGACTCACGATGGCTTTCAAATATTGACCACAGGTGGTCGGACACGCGAACAAAGCTATCCATGAGTTCAGCAAGCAAAAGATTAAATATACCGTCCAAGTTGAAGTCCTGGCCCGTGAATCGAACACGGGCAACCCAGCGTACTTTAACCTGCAGATCCAGGGTATACAAACGAGTCTGATCATCCAAGTAAATCTGCGTGATTGCGTAGCCACAGACCGAACCCAGAGTCGTCAGCGGGACTCACCACCAAAGGCTCAAAGCCGCTCCATACTCGGCGTGTTGTGCGCTGAAATCCCATCGTGGGCTGGAAGCAAGATGTCCCGGGTAGGCTTGGTGTTTGTGTGTAGGGGGAGGGTACGGGTCATGAGACTCATTGTGGTATGGGTGTCGGGGGGTGAAAGTTGTGCCTCCAATGGAGTTGCTGAGACCGGGAGCCGCGGAAGAGCGGAAGAGCTACTGCGATGGACGAATCACGGCGGAATGTGCGGCGCACAATAGACACCGAGAGAGTATTTGATAGTTCAGCGTTGTCATGAGATCCCGAGCAAATCAAACCGAATTGGAAAGATCGTCAGATGCGCCCTGGGGTGCATCGTGTACTTGCCTCGGCCCGTCCTTCAGCATTACGATGCAAGGATGCACTTACCCTAAAGGAGCCTTCGATAGCAAAAAATCTCAGAACGTCCCGGAGAATCCGATGATTGAGACAGACGCGCAGGTAAACAATAGAACTTGAGCAGCAGCGGAACTGTTCAACGGGGAGAGGTAGAGTTAAATCCAGAGATGCATAGGAGGTACCCGGGCACATGGGAGAAAGACAGTTGTGGCCTTTTCACTTGATGGGAGTTGCGGGTCGGCGACGACCACGGTTCTGAGGAGCCAGTGCCAAGAGCTCGGATTCAATGTGAGCAACATCACCATCTCGTCCAACGGCGGCGCAAACACGGACGGTGCGTTCCACTCTTCCTCAGCTTCAACTTCACGGAGAGAACCCCTTTCTCATCGACCCACAGGGAAGACAGGCACTGCGTCCCGAACGTTCGTTGTGACTCTAACGGGCGCCGTGTTGGTCGCGTCCCTCGTGTCGTTCATGCCGCTTTGAATGAGTTTGCTAATGGCTTAGATTCGCTTAGTATTATTCAGGGTATTCTGTTGAGTGGGTACGACTTGTGTGAATGCGGGCTCACCGCAATTACGAGAATCTGTGAGGGCAAGCTGCTTGAACTCAGGGCATGCATTTCAATGGGAGCCCAACGTCGTAAGAGAGATACTCAGTATTGTTTCAAATTCAAAGCCCTACTGCTGCAATGAGCCGGTCAAAGTTCGGAGTACCCAACCCAGTCACAGGGTCCCAACCAGGCGATGCGGAGAACCCGCTAGATTTCGTTTGTCAGGAAATGGAAAAAGAAACGGAAGGGCTCACTCACTCCGTCCCACATCCAGGGTTGCTGCCTGCAAGTACATTCAATACGAGGAGCCCTAGTAAACGGTACACGATAAACGCACCCGAAACGACATCATCGAACGCCGCCCTTCCAGCCGGACTGTACATGAAAGGATTGAGGAATCCGAGGACGGGCCGGCCTGCCCCGATGAGGCGATCATTCACCAGCGCGATGATACTGGCGAATATCGGGCTGGCGGCACTCGTGCCGCTCCCATGACCAGTCTAGGTTGTTCGATGAGATCAGGTTATCACCACCGTGAGCAACTTACGACGCCCTCTGTTACAAATATCAGGGACCAGGAAGGAAAACAAAGAAAGAAGACAATGTACGCCAGGTGATAGCGACATCCACCGCTTGCGCCGCGACGTCGGGGTATCCACGACCGCTCGCATTATACAACCCGCTATATTGCTGACCGAGAGATGTAACATAGGTTGCAACGTCGTCGAGCTGGTATCGCGGCGTGGGGAAGTAGTTGGAGAACCCGCCACCGGAGAAGCTGGCGGCGACTTGCGGAGGGAGAACAGTGCTTCCGCCGACGGCGGTGATACTGGTGGTCAGCCGAGATGAGCATTCGCGGAGTGGTATTGACGTACAATGGGCATCCACCGGAGAACGTGGGTAGGAAGGTCGTGCAACTGGTATTCTGCGCCTTTCCGCCTACGCCGCCTGCGACATGGATGAGTTTTGACTCCAATAAACATATTCTGGTGATACTCACCATCTCCCGATGAAAACAGTACCGAGATGCCTTGAGGCCCTCAGCCCTCAAGTTGAGGGCCTCTAAGCGTAAACAACGAGATGAAACGAGAGGACACACCTGCCGCCCCGAGCTGCATGTACACATAGCACATTGCCCTTTCGTCGAACGAAAATGAGCTACTCGCGCATGCACAAAGCAATCCAACTCACATATCAACAGGCAGAGGGATCGCCTCCTCGAGGATATTATAACTCGTCGTCAGCACCGTGGGACGCGTTGCCGGCGGCTGGGATAATATTGTGTCGACGATATCCTTGAACCGGTCAGTGAGGTCGAACTTGACGGAGCAGGTCGTACAATTGCACCGAGCACACCATCCGGATTGTCCGGTCCCACTGAAATGAATGTCACAGGTACACCAGAGGCTAGGCCGACGGTGGTTTCGATGTCGAGGTCTGCTTCGGCACCAGCAGCTCTGCATCGCATGGCCATCCATGCAGGCCCGGAAGGCAGGGAAAGGAGACGCACGATTCCGAAAGGGTCTGATTGTTAATGCCGTCGTCGACGCTGAGAAAGTTGAAGCTCGAGCCCACGAAGTCCGGACGGAACAAAGGATAGCGGTGCAGAGCCATGCTCACACTGAGATCTTGTGCATTCCCATATTGCTGAGAACGATGAGACTTTGAAATGCACGAAGAATGAGATGTACATGCCCCGAAGAAACCTGCGACGCCAAGAACGCTTGAAGTCGAGTTCATGGCTTTGGATGAGGGAACACCGTATGCGTCCTGGGTGCATTGCTGCAAGAGGGGTTATGGACTAGAAATCAAATGCGTCGGAGGGAGTACTCACTGGAGTGCACAGCGTCTCACACGACACTGGGGCTGCCCCACCAGATCCCTGGGGATGGGCAACTACCGCCAGGCTCGACGACGTTGGCCCCATAAACGCAATGGTGGGGTGGATGAATCGGATATGCTGCTGTAGTGTCTCCGGGACGGAATACCGCAACGTCCGTACAATCTTTTCGCCGCTCGCAACGTGCGTGAAGCTTCCGAATTCGGTCGAGACGAGTTTATTCGCGTGTGCCACGGACAACGAAATCTTGAACAGATCGCCTGCGAGGGATGTGGATTCGACGGCGACGCCGTTCTCGGAAAGCCATCCAGAGACGAGGGCGTGCGTTTCCGGTGCGGGTTTGATGTATGCAAGCACCTCGTCCGTTGTGAGATGCCGGCCGTAGAGCATGCTGGCGGGGTCCGACACGGCAAGGGTCATCTCTTCGAGGCCCGAGAGATTTCTATGAGCGAGTGCTATGCGGAGAGTGAGTGTTTCGTCGAGAGCGGCGGGGCCGTCGTAGGTATAACCCGATGGAGGGGCGGATATGCTTTCATGGACCACCAGCGCATGGCTGCGGGAGAGGACGGAGATGGTGAGGAGGAGACAGAGGCTGAAAAGACGCATGGGAGGATTCGAGTGATGGAACGTAGCTATAAGTGCGTGAAATATAGTCCGGAGTTTACGAGATTCTTGACGGACGCACTGTCACTGGTCAGGAGACTCAACAGCTTTGAAGGCCAAAATAAGATTCACCTATTGAAATGCTTCACAGCCTCGTCCACAGCAGTTCGGCCAAATGTGGTGAACGCATGTACGTTCGGAACACATGTGTGTCGAACGTACATGTATGTCACTTGGCTTTGCGAAGAACCGTATACGAGCCTTGTTCGCAGGTCCATGAGGAAAACCAAGGAAGTCAGAGTGTTGCCGTGGAGAGTGCATAACCAGCGAGCCAATGAATGGATGGAGTCAAGAATATGTTGGTCCACTTCGGGCGTTTTTCTCTGAGTTGCAGGGCCAAGGTCCAAGGTCCAAGGAGCGGTATATAAATGAGTCAAATCCAGCTTGAATGAGATCTTGGCAGAGAGACACAACATGAGGGAGCAGGGAGAGGCCAGCAGTAGTATTTGTGGAGACCGAGAAGTAAAGGAGATGAGAGCGAAAGAGAAGTGACAAATGGTGGCTGTGTAAAAAATAAAGCTGTAAGGCCGGCAAGCGGCACGGCCTGCTACCATTTGAGCGGGGCCAACGTCAAATCAATTCTTGAGCATGACAAGTTCTATTGAACCTGATACTTAAATTTAATAGTGGACGCCGGGCTAGACTCTAGTACTTATTCATCCCTGAAGCAATTGCAAGCAGGACTAGAATCAGTGCATAGGAGTTGTAAAACAGCATTTGGCGGGGTAACATAAAGTACATACAATCTTATTATCCACCATGTTTCCTGCCATCCAACTTGAAGGATCCAAAAGAGAATGGAGTCAAAAAAAATGCCAGTTGAAAGTCACAGAGGATGGGAGCAAGGCACTCAGTGTGGCCCGTTACTCTTGTCACTACAGAGAGAAAACTTATCAACCCAATTGAAATCGACCTCCATCAGCAAAAGTACAAGTTGGCTTTTCTGGCTTTTTTAACCAGTCGTTGACGACTCGAGCCTCAGCCCAGGAGAAGCTCACCAAATTTGAAATGAGCACGGGCAGCACACTGAGCTTCGTTGGCTGCCGTGCCGCCGCACGGTGCCGGTTGCGCGCCGGCCTGTGGAGGAGGCTCAGCCTGTCAGGACTCAGGAGGGCAGCGTAAAATCTTGGGGAACATGAATCAAGTTATATTGCCGAGCCTTCCAAGGTGGAGGTGGTGGTATGTGGTGGCAGTTGAGAACGGAAACTAGCAGAGAGCAAGGCGTTCAGAAGGGGGTTACCTCACTGTGGCAATCTTGGGAATCTCTTTCGGCAAAGAACCCAACATCTGTGCATGACATTTGCACAGATGTTGAAAAGCCTGTCGGATACGACTGCTCCCGGAAGACAAGGTCATCAATATTGCGTTGAGAGTTCGGCATTCATCGGCTTGGGGCAGCAATTTGGCTGGATACATCAGTGCTGACGCAAAAACTAACGACAAAAACGTGATCGCCCGCAAAAACCAGAAATTAGGGCGCCCTATAGAAACCTGTACCTAACGGTAGCAGGAATCGGCCGAGACATGCCGAAACTTCTTCTGCTCCCGCCACGTACTGCGCTCGTCGCTGTCGCGAGTCGTCCCGCGGTTAACGCTTCCGCTCGAGACGCCCATGCCTCGAGCCATTCCAGCGCATCAATCTAGTCTCTCGTAGACAGACTCTAGACAATCTGACGATACACGTATGTAGATTGATTATAGAGTCTGTTATCAAACTCGGCCCTTTGGCAGGGGCCCGACCAATGACGTCAAATGCTCAGTTGGGTAGTCCCACGTGACTCTTTTGCCCGCGTCGGTTCGAACCCGCAGCTTGTCAACTATCTTAAATTGACTTTACTCACATGATCACACAGGACCACCTCAGATAGGACCCCAAATCAAAGAAAATCATGTTTTATGGATTCAAAGTAATAAGGAATGGACTGGACAGGATGCATGGCTCGAAACGAGCCAAGGGAAAATAGACACCTCGGAGCGGGCTCGAACATGCGCGAGCAAAACAATCACGTGGCACGACCCAATCGGGCTCTTGACGTCATTGGTCGGGCCCCTGCCAAGGGTCAGACTTTGCAATCAGACTACGCATCAATCATAAGTTTTGCATAAGTTTACGATTCTTAACTTGTTTAAGAATCGTTCTTTTTAAACCGGGTCCTGGATATTGACTCAATATCATCGTTTGATGCCCCCATCGGATGGGGGCATCAAACGATCCCCGATATCCATTTGGAAATCCGGCCCATTTATCTGGTTGCCGCCGGGGCACACGGTGGATCAGTGGCGGCCGACTCCCGTGACAGCTGCACTCACCAAATTCCCAGCTGTGCATGCAGCGTTATTCGCAGCGCCGCTTCAGAGCCGTGCAGGTGCCGGCTGATGATCCCACCGGAATGCAGATGCGCAGACTGCAGGCATCATTGTTAAGTACTTGATCCGCTTAAGACTCATCTCCGCTGGCCCCGCGCCTGTTTGAACTTTCTGGCCTTTCTCGGCATCGGCCAGCCGCGCACAAATTAAAGGCGGCACAATGACGAACCCGCAAGTCCAACGTCAATAATTAACCCCGAGCCCCAATGCACGGAAGAGAAAAAAAAACCGGAATCGTACCTGCCATGCACAGCAATGGCCTCAAAAGCCAGGTAACTGTTATCGGGAGTTTTCCGGCCACACAGCTTCTGAACAGCCCAGCCGACAGTGGATGTACAGCTTTCCAATTTTATCTCCTGCTCTCACACTGTCACGAAGAGCCGTCAAAGACCCTCTCTTCTCCCCACCACCACCACGATGAGTGAAGACACACCTATCGGCGCTGGCATCCCGACTCAAGTGCACAGTGTTCAAGATGAAGCACCCCAAGAGCCGTAAGAGTCCAAAGAATCGCTCGGGACCGGTATCTGACTTGCATACAATGCAGCACCATCGGGGCTCTTTTCTCGCACAATAGGGACTTTGTCATTCAGGGGGGAAACTTTACAAACATCAATTACCCGCCTCCAAGCAAGCCACCCAGTTTGTAGTACCACACACTATTTTGCTCCTTACACTGACTGCACCTTGCAAGACTTTCGTGAGATTCCGATAGGAGATCTAATCCTGAATCACAAAATCCCTGGCGCATCAGATTCCAGGTGGATTGTCCGGCGGCATAACCGCAAGCTCCCGAACTATGTGCGGCGGATATATTCCGCAGAGATTGTGGGCTTGCAGTCACCGATGACAGCAAGGGTAATTGAGGGACCAGATGCAGAGGAGGTAAGTAAACCTATTCTCATTCCTTCTTTGTATTGCTCAAAGCACCTCTCTAGCAATGGAGGAAAGAAATTGCTCTGTACTCAAAACTTCGGTAGGATCACTTGCCACTCTGAACTTTCCAAATTGAAAGTGTTTAAGGAATCCATATGTTCTGCAACTGTATGGTATAGGACACAGTGGTGGGATCCATGCCCTTGTCTTCCATGATGGTTGTTATCCTCTCATTCAATTGTCCCCAACTCATTCTTCAACACAGATTTGGTTCCATGGCGCAACTTCCAGGATCAATATGCAGATCAATCACATTTCTCTCAGATGTACTTCTATGCATGTGTTGTGAGGATTTTGAGTTCTTCCCTTTGTCGCCGTTGCCAACTTTCCAACTGCTCTCAGGAAACTCAGTTCCAAGTAAAGCACCCAGTGGTTGTTCTGTCAACTTCCTAATCTTTGTTTTTGGTCCAGAGCGGCCGTCAATACATTTCATCCATCTGCGGTAAAGAGCTGGTGCATAAGCCATCCTTGTTTATGTTGAATCTCAACGACATTTGTAGTCTTCACCCGACTACACAGTTTGGATTCGACTCTCCAAAGGGGTTCTTCTCATGGAGCTTTACCGCCCGGAGTCAGAGGCAAACATTTTGCCACGGGGACTTGATGACCACGGGTTCTCTTCAATCTCTTCCTTTCACAATCCACCACCGACATCAGTGATCATTGATTCATTGTCACTGGATTTGCATCTCAGTATTTGTACCTGGCGTCTGAGTTGGTATGACTGGTTCACAGTTCCAACCAATTTGCCAATTCAGCTGGCATCTATCTACCATGTTCCAACCGGGCAGCATGACATGGCCTTCCAAATTGCGGTCCTTCCAGAAGTTCAACCCATCAGCTCCCCCTGGGGCTATGAGGATCCCTATTTGAAGGATCATTGGCACAAGTAGGTTCAGTTTTCAAAATTCACCATTCTCTTCACAAGTTTCACTTAAGGATAGAAGAGGACAAGGATAATGGTATATCAATTTTGGATAATGGTTGGATTCGGTATTGTTACACATGCCTTCCGTCACCGATCACTGACTTGCATGATAGTGTGGATTCTGGTGGTGTTTTGGATAGATATTGCCATCAGACACATATTTTGTGGTCAAAGGCAACAGAAGCCTGGCTGGCACAGGTTGTCCACATTTTTAGTGTCCTCGATATCCATTCAAACCTCCACCAATATGGTACGGTGTTGGTTGAGTTTCAGTCGGGTCTGCATGACTGAAATTTTGTGTAGTATTCTTTGACACTTTTCGCTGCTTCGTGGACCTGGTGGGCTCACTTGAAAACTTACCCACAGGCTATCTCTTCCTGTGCCCCGAAGAAATGTTCACAGTTGATCGCAGGGTCCACTACACAATTTCCGACTGTCCTCCATACTGGTCACTGGATCCATCAGGTGCCGCACGGTTGACGTCAGAAGAGGCCAGGGAGTTGGGTTTTCCGGAGCTATGCCTGGAACTCAAGATAGGGGGGACTCGGTGGAGGGACAAGGATTACGCTGGAATCCAACAATTTCATGCCGCTAAAGGCTATAATCCCAATGGGCTGGATGTGGCAAGGGAGCTAGGATATCCAATTGTTGAGTTGGCCTGCACAAAGGAAGAATTACATGCTCACTGTGAGTGAATTCCCCATCAACCTGTGTCAATATATACAACGGGAGGGCAGTGCGAACCTTTGGATTAAATGAAGAATCTGATGAAGATCGTTTTGAGGATGCTGATGAATACGAAGCGGAGGAGGGAGCTTCAACTTGGTCCTGGAGGAGAATGGTGAGGTCCTGGAAGTTTAAGATGGTGAGATTGGTCAGATTTCATCCAGTGATGACTGATTGTCCATCTGCAGAGGTCGTTTAAAGATCAGTCAACCCGCACCAAGAAGACAAACGCAAAAACCAAAGGTTTCTGGTGGGCACTCTTCAAATCAAAGTCTGTAAGTCATACCCCGAAGCCTCTCCTGCTCTCTGTTTCTCTGAACCCAAAATCAATCAGCGTCAATCGTCGAGCAATACAACCAGCTGAAGCCTGAATTACGGCTCACATCCCAGAATGGTATCGGACTTGCCCTTGTTACTGTGAAATATGTAACGAGGTGTCGTAAGCTGCGGGACCGTTTTGATATTTCAGTGGGGGCATGTACTTCCTTCGACACTTGATCGACGCCTGTATTTATTTTCGGGATCTGTTATAACTTATTGGAGTTTGCCTAGTACTTAGGCGCATTCTTCCACGAAGTGCGGAGACATGCGGCGCAGCAGGTCTCCGCAGACGTGTCGATGACGACACGAGCCGCCATAAGTATTCCACATTGAATATTGAGGCGGCGTCGGCTATTCAACCGCGGCCTCCAGGCTCCGTGGCCTGGCGGACCAGTCTGAAAGAAATATGCACTGAATATTACGCACTGACATGTACACAGTATCCTGCCACCAGAGGACAAGTACCTATCTGTGAGACTTGCGTTCCATCGCCGATCGGTTACTTGTTTTTTGTGGGATGCAAAAACCGCAAAAGGGTGAACATTTCGGAATAGTGAGGCACCTGGTGGTAGAAATAATGCAGGATCGACGGCGAATCACTCCCGGTCCCGTAACGCGCACCGCGGATCAAAGGCTTGGCTGATGCCCCGCGCCCCGCGCCCCGCATTCGATCGGCGTCTGACGACATGGGGAATTTTGAATTTTAACATGCTGGCCAGTGGACTGTGGCCCTGGTAAGCGAGTTCCTCGGTGCTCCAGGCTGGCGCCTTCTTCGGTGCCCTCGGCAGTGCGCCCATCTCGGCCGCCATCGGCCGGCGGTGGACGCTGCGTCATCTTCACCGTCGTCTTCAGCATCGGCGCAGCGCTGACCACCGCTGCGAAGGACCCTGGCACCGGGTTGGCTATGATCTATGCCGGTTTTCCGGTGTTGGCATCGGCGCGACAGCACTCGCCATTAAGCGTTTTCGGTCACAGAAACTCAGAGTGAACGGCCACTGGACGGCCATCCAACTTGGCAGAATTCAAGGCACCCTCGGAGCGGCATTGACGGATCTGGATCCGGAGGCGTATTTGACATGTGTGACATCGCCTCTTTCTTCTTTACCACCACCATCGCCTACGGTCGTCATCTCACTGCCTCAAGTCCCAGCTCTCGAACCCATTCAGCAATACTACTCCGTTTTCGCGTCCACAACCGCACAGAAACGTCGCCATCCTCGGACCTCACGGTCCCGGCACATTGGCCATGTCCTGTACGTGCTATCAACCTCGAGCTCTCAGCTTTGGAGTTCTGCAACACTCAGCGTTGGAGAGACTGGATGGGAAAGAGGGGTGCGACGGTGCGTGGTATTCCTCCCTCATTGAACTTTGGACTTATTTGGTTCGAGTGAACGCGTCGCTGGCCGACCCGGACTTGTCGTACGCTGTGCTCCACGCTGTGACTCGAGGTGTGTTTCAATCCGGCGCACTTCACATTCTACCAGTCTGTCGTCTCGCCTCAGGCTCATGCGTCATACCACCCGTCTTCCCATCCTACTCGCAAACGCGAGATCTCACTTGTACATCCCGCAGGAGTGCTCTTTACGCCCTCTACGCCTCAAACGGTGTGATAGACCCGCAAAATATGGGTTTCTCGTCTTTGTGAACGCGCGTTTCTTCGCCTACAAGGCTCCCAGCTTGCTCACTCCCGCTCTCCACCGCCTCCCTCTCCGCTATGTGTACCTAGACGCGGCACCGCTCCGGGAGACATGTCAGGTTGCTCCTGCCCCCTAGTGCGTTCGCGAGAGCTTGAAGGAGGATGCGCTGAGGAGGACCCGCGGGGGCGTACAGGACGAGGTGAGCTATTTACACTCTTACTGGAGTTGTTTCTGAGCCCACCGGAGCGTACAAGTCGGTCGACCGCGCGGAGAGTAGGTCACCCATTGACCGCCGCCGCCGAATGTGTACCGTAGCGTTGCGCCCCCAAGCAACACGTGAGAGTAGCGCGATACGTTAGCAGATGCAAGGTCCGCGTAGGGTGCGCGCGGGAGGTGGGTCAACCAGAGTATGTGTACCCGACTTTTCGTTTGTGTTGCCCTGTCTGATACCTTTTGCCGTAGATCCGGATTCGTGTACTATCTTCAGTGTTGTCCACGTAGGCAATATAATTCATTGTCTCTAGTCGATGCGAAGATATAGGAGAATGCACCATCTTGCTTCGAGACCTTCCTCACCCCCGAGTCGCTAGGCTTCACGAGCCAGTGCCAAGAGCTCGGGTTCAATGTGAGCAACATCACCATCTCGTCCAACGGCAGCGCGAACACCGACGACGGTGTGTTCCACTCCTCCTCATCTTCCTCTTCATCGACCCACATGCAAGTTGAAAGGCGCAGCGTCCCGAACCTCCGTTGGGACTCTAACGGGCGCCGTGTTGGTCGCGTCCCTCGTGTGGTTCATGTCGCTTTAAATGAGTTTGGTAATGGCGTCAATTCGCTTAGTATTATTCAGGGTACTTATTCTGCTGAGTGGGTACAACTTGTGTGAATGCGGGCTCACCGCAATTACGGGAATCTGTGAGGGCAAACTTGTTGAGCTCAGGGCATACGTTTAAATGGGAGCGCAACGTCGTGAGAGACATACTCAGTATTGCTTCGAATTCAAAGCCCTACTGCTGCAAGCAGCCGTTCAAATTTCGGAGTACCCAACCCAGTTACAGGGTCCGAACCAGGCGATGCGGAGAACCCGCTAGATGTCGTTTGTCAGGAAACGGAAAAAAGAAACGGAAGGGCTCACTCACTCGGTCCCACATCCAGGGTTGCTGCCTTCAAGTAAATTGAATAGGAGAAGCCCAAGTAAATGGTACATGATGAACGCACCCGAAACGACATCATCGAACGCCGCCCTTCCAGCCGGACTGTACAAGAAAGGATTGAGGAACCCGAGGACAGGCCTGCCTGCCCCGATAAGGCGGTCATTCACCAGCGCGATGATACTAGCGAATATCGGGCTGGCGGCACTCGTGCCGCTCCCATGGCCTGTCTAGGTTCCGAGTTTAAAAATTTATTTTTAAGCTCGGTCTTATCGGCCCGTTTTCCGCCAAAGTGGGGTCCAATTTTTCTTCGATGACATCTTTGACTACTAATTTCCTTTCAGTAAGCTTTGAACATGGATCGGTTGGCTTCTCTGAGTTCTCTCCGCCGGCCAATGAGAGCCGATGGGTTGCGATCTTCGCCGGCGGTTAACGGCGGCGAAGCGGCAGCCCGCCAACTCCAGCCGTTGACAGCTCCGTTGACAGCGGCTGCGCGCCTCTGGCTTCAGACCACCACGCATCTGAATCCTGATTCCCAATATCCGTTCCTGTGACTCTCCAGGGAACAAACTCGCGCTTTCTTGGCTTTCCAATTTGGAGACTGGCCGGTTTCAAATCCCCGGCCTCACTGTGTTCCTGAACTGACTCTCAACTTTCTCTGTCTTCATGTGCACTGTCACATCCTTGTCATTCAAAATTACCTTGGGCCTTCCCTCTTGTCTCCACACCCCCAGACTCGGATTGCCATGCGCCAGCAATGGCCCATAAAAGCAGGTTGTTTGATCAGATGAAGTTATCACCACCGTGACGGAGCCGGAGACTTACGACGCCCTCTGGTACAAATATCAGGAACCAGGAAGGAAAACAAGAAACGAAGACGACGACGCACGCCAGGTGATAGCGACATCCACCGCTTGCGCCGCGACGTCGGGGTATCCACGACCGTTCGTGTTATACAACCCGCTATATTGCTGACCCAGGGAGGTCACATAGCTTGCAACGTCGTCGAGCTGGAATCGCGGCGTGGGGAAGTAGTTGGAAAACCCTCCACCGGAGAAGCTTGCTGCGACTTGCGGAGGGAGGCCGGTGCTTCCGCCGACGGCGGTGATACTGGTGGTCAGCCGAGATGCACATTTGCAGAGGGGGGAGTGGACCTTACAACGGGCACCCGCCGGAGAAAGTGGGTAGGATGGTGGTGCAACTAGTATTCTGCGTCGTTCCGCCTACGCCGCCTGCGACATGGATGGGTCTTGACTCCAAGAAATATATTCTGATGATACGCACCGTCTCCCGAAGAAAAAAGTACCGATATGCCTAGGAGTTCCTCTAAGCGTACAAACATCGAGTTGAACGAGAGGACACACCTGCCGCGCCGAGCTGCATGAATGCATTGCAAATTGCCCTGTTTCGTCGAACGAGAATGAGCTACTCACGCATGCATCAAGCAATCCAACTCACACATCAACGGACAAAGGAATGGCCTCCTCGAGGATGTTGTAACTCGTCGTCAGCACCGTGGGACGCGTTTCCGGCGGCTGGGACAAGATTGCGTCGACGATATCCTTGAACCCGATCGCATCGGTCAGTGAAATCAAACTTGACGGAAGGCAGGTCGTACAATTGCACCAAGGACGCCGTCTGGATTGTCCGGTCCCACTGAGATAAACGTCACAGGTACACCAGAGGCTAGGCCTACGGTGGTTTCGATGTCGAAATCTGCTTCGGCACCGGCAGCTCTACATTGCATGGTCATCCATGTACGCTCAGAGGGCAGGGAAAGGAGACGCACGAAAGCGTCTGATTGTTAATGCCGTCGTCGACGCTGAGAAAGTTGAAGCTCGAGCCTACGAAATCCGGACGGAATGTGCTGAGATAGACCTAAACCAAGTTGTGGAACGGAGGATAGCGGGGCAGACTCAACGCTCACGTTTAGATCTTGTGAGTTTGCATATTGCTGGGAGCGATCATGAGACTTTGAAACGCAGTGAAGATCTTGGACGTACCCCAAAGAAACCCGCGACGCCAAGAACATTCGAAGGTGAGTTCGTGGCTTTGGATGAGGGAACACCGTATGTGTCCTGGGTGCATTGCTGCAAGAGGGGTTATGGGCTGGAAATCGAATGCGTCGGAGGGAGTACTCACTGGAGTCCACAGCGTCTCACACGACACTGGGGGTGCCCCAGCAGATACCTCGGTATGGGCAACTACCACCAGGCTCGACGATGAGATCGACCCCATAAACGCAATGGTGGGATGGATGAATCGAATATGCTGCTGGAGGGTCTCCGGGACGAAATACCGCAACGTCCGTACACTCTTTTTGCCGTTCGCAGCATGCGTGAAGCTTCCGAATTCGGTCGAGACGAGTTTATTCGCGTGTGCCACGGACAACGAAATCTTGAACAGATCGCCTGCGAGGGATGTGGATTCGACGGCGACGCCGTTCTCGGAAAGTCATCCAGATACGAGGGCGTGCGTGTCCGGTGCGGGTTTGACGTACGCCAGCACCTCGTCCGTTGTGAGATGCCGGCCGTAGAGCATGCTGGCGGGGTCCGACACGGCAAGGGTCATCTCTTCGAGGCCCGAGAGATTTCTATGAGCGAGTGCGATGCGGAGAGTGAGTGTTTCGTCGAGAGCGGCGGGGCCATCGTAGGTATAACCCGATGGAGGGGCGGATATGCTTTCATGGACCACCAGCGCATGGCTGCGGGAGAGGACGGAGATGGCGAGGAGGAGACAGAGGCTGAAAAGACGCATGGGAGGATTCAAGCGATGGCACATAGCTACAAGTCCGGGGAATATAGTCCGGAGTTTACGAGATTCTTGAGGGACGCACTGTCTCTGGTCAGGAGACTCAACAGCTTTGAAGGCCAAAAATAAGATCCACCTATTCAAGTGCTTCACACCCCGTCAACAGCAGTTTGGCCAAATGTGGTGAAAGCATGTGTGTCAGGGTGGACGAGCCTTGTTCACAAGTCCATGGGGAAAACCAAAGAATCGGCGGAGTGTGAGTTGAGGCTGGCCACTCTGGCACGAGGAGGAGCAGGGTCTACTCGTCGAGGGTTGGCGGAGGCAAGGCGGAGGAGCAGGCTGCGGTATGTAAACGAGTCAAATCCAGCTTGAATCAGATCTTGGCGGACAGACACCACATGAGGGAGCAGGGAAGGATAGCAGTAGTATTTGTGAGGATCGAGAAGCACGTTCCAGCGACGGTGAAAAGAAGATGAGAGCAAAACTTGGCAAAACAAGAGCAAAAGAGAGGTGACAAATGGTGGCTGTGGACGTCATGTCAAAAGCAAATCGGCCGAGACATGCCGAAACTTCTTCTGCTCCCGCCACTTACTGCAGTAATACACGCGGAGCTGTCAAACGGCTGATCGGCAGGGATCGGCGTTGGATGATGGCGGACAACAACGTCGGCCGCCGAGTGTCACACCAATTTCCACTGGCTCATGATGGACTGTGGTGGGTTTTGGGTGGGCTGGTGGTGCGTGGGCTTTTATTTTTTCGAGATATTTCTACGGCCATCTTGAGTTCATGATGTTCAACTTGAACAGCTTTGAGTTGCAGTATGACATCGGCACGTTGAACCAACGTCGGCATCCACTGGATTCCACCGGATTCCAGTGAATCATTCTTTGTTCCTCAGCAATTTGTTGACTGTATCTAATTCCTACAACCAAAGAAATACTTCACTCAATGGAATCCCCTGGAAGCCGTCGGAAACCAGCAAGAAGGAACGGGTTACATCACCTTGAACCCTTCATTCACGCAGATGGATCAGCCAGGGGTTGTAAATCATGAGAAGCAACGATGAACCGAATAAGTTCTCGAAACATTGAGCGAGTCTTTGCTACCTCCCACTGGAACCCAGTGGGGAGGCCGTCTCGTCAACTTGAGTGGGTGATCTGATGAATGCCAACGGCGATCACCAACATTCATCAGATTCGCTGGGAAACAATGACAACCAACGGCCGCCGGTGTCCATCGGTAGCCACCGGTGGCCGCCAGCGACTTTGCTAGCGGCGGGTATATTACTCACTTACTGCGCAACCCATGCGCTCGTCTAGGCTCGGACCAGCCCTTTCTTGCGGCATTGGAAATACCTGCTGAAAGGGCTGGTGGAACTTAGGCGGGGCGTGGCAGAGTGGAAATATACCCGATTAGGAAATGCCGAGGAATCTTCGTCGGCCATTTGTACTAGTATCTCTACAGTTTTTGTCCAAGCAAAATGGAAGTCATATTTCTGTGGACTCACAATATGTACCAAGAAAGTTACAGGACCCCAATCATCCGAGAAGTTGGTGAACGAACGAACGACCCCGTCGAGTAGGCTCCCACGGTCCCGGATTTATGGCTGCAAAAGGTATAACTTTGACAACTGCATCCGCACCCTGCGACGCCTCGCATAAGATCCACCAGTCCCTCTTGGTACTAAATCCTCCCCCCGCAAAAGTACCAACGAGGGCTGGTTCGAGTCTAGCGCTCGTCGCTGTCGCGAGTCGTCCCGCGGTTGACGGTTCCGCTCGAGACGCCCATGCCTCCAGCCATTCCAGCGCATCAATCATAAGTTATCGGGAGTTTTCCAGCCACACAGCTTCTGAACAGCCCAGCCGATGGATGTACAGCTTTCCAATTTTATCTCCGGCTTCCACACTGTCACGAAGACCCGTCAAAGACCCTCTCTTCTCCCCACCACCACCACGATGAGCGAAGACACACCCATCGGCGCTGGAATCCCGAGTCAAGCGCACAGTGTTCAAGATGAAGCGCCCCAAGAGCCGTAAGAGTCTAAAGAATCACCCGGGGCCGGTATCTGACTCGCATATAATGCAGCACCATCGGGGCTCTTTTCTCGCACAATAGGGACTTTGTCATTCAGGGGGCAACTTTACAAACATCAATTACCCGCCTCCAAGCAAGCCATGTGCACCCAGTTTGTAGTACCACACACCATTTTCCTCATTCGACTGACTGCACCTTGCAAGACTTTCGCGAGATTTCGATGGGAGATCTTATCCTGAATCATGAAATCCCCGGTGCATTGGATTCCAGGTCGATTGTTCGGCGGCATAACCGCAAGGTTCCTAACTGTGTGCGGCGGATATATTCTGCAGAGATTGTGGGCTTGCAGTCACCGATCACAGCAAGGCTAATTGAGGGACCAGATGCAGAGGAGGTAAGTAGACCCATTTTCATCCTGTCTTTCTGGTGCTTGAAAAATCTCCTCTCTAGCAATGGAGGAAAGAGATTGCTCTGTACTCAAAACTTCGGTAGGATCACTTGCGCCACTCTGCCAAACTTTCCGAATTGATTTTGTCCAAGGAGTCCCTATGTGCTCCAACTGTATGGCATAGGACATGGTGGTGGGATTCATGCCCTTGTCTTCCATGACGGTGGTTCTTCTCTTATTGGATTGTTGCCATGACTCATTCTTCGATGGCAGATTTGATTCCCTGGCGCAACTTCCAGGATCAATATGCAGATCAATCACATTTCTCTTGGATGTACTTCTATGCATGTCTGGTAAGGATCTTGAGCTCTTCCCTTTGCCGCCGTTGCCAATTTTCCAGCTGCTCTCAGGAAACTCAGTTCCAAGTGAATCACCCAGTGGTCCTTCTGTCAACTTTCTAATCTTTTTTTGGTCCAGAGCGGCCGTCAATATATTTCATCCATCTGCGGTAAAGAGCTGGTGCATAAGCCATCCTTGTTTATGTTGAATCTCAACGACATTTGTAGTCTTCACCCGACTACACAGTTTGGATTCGACTCTCCAAAGAGGTTCTTCTCATGGAGCTTTACCGCCCTGAGTCAGAGGCAAACATTTTGCCACGGCGACTTGATTACCACGGGTTCTCTTCAATCTCTGCCTTTCACAATCCACCACCAACATCAGTGATCATTGATTCATTGTCACTGGATTTGCATCTCAGCATTTGCAACTGGCGTCTGAGCTGGTATGACTGGTTCACAGTTCCAACCAATTTACCAATTCAGCTGGCATCTACCTACCATGTTCCAACCTGGGAGCTTGACATGGCCTTCCAAATTGCGGTCCTTCCAGAAGTTCAACCCATCAGGGCCACCTGGTGCTATGAGGATCCCTACGTGAACCATTATTTGCACTGGTCAGTCGACTTTTCAAAGTTCATCATTTTCTTCTCAAGTTTCACCCCAGGATAAAAGAGGACAAGGATAATGGTATATCGATTTCGGATAATGGTTGGATTCGGTATTGTTCAGCATGCTTTGAACTTTCCGTCAAAGATCACTCACTCGGACAATAGTGTGGATTCTGGTAGTGTTTTCGACACATATTGCCATGAAACACATATTTTGTGGTCAAAGGCAACAGAAGCCTGGCTGGCACAGGTTGCCCACATTTTCAGTGTCCTTGATATCCATTCAAACCTCCACCAATATGGTACGGTGTTGGTTGAGTTTCTGTTGGGTATGCATAACTGAAATTTTGTGTAGTATTCTTTGACACTTTTCGCTGCTTCGTGGACCTGGTGGGCTCACTTGAAAACTTACCCACAGGCTATCTCTTCCTGAGCCCAGAAGAAATGTTCACAGTTAATGGCAGGGGCCACTACACAATTCCCGACTGTCCGGCATACTGGTCACTGGATCCATCAGGTGCCGCACGGTTGACGGCAGAAGAGGCCAGGGAGTTGGGTTTTCCGGAGCTATGCCTGGCGCTCAACATAGGAGGGACTCGGTGGAGCGACAAGGATTACACCGGAATCCAACAGTTTCATGCTGCTAAAGGCTATAATCCCAATGGGCTGGATGTGGCAAGGGAGCTAGGATATCCAATTGTTGAGTTGGCCTGCACAAAGGAAGAATTACATGCTCACTGTGAGTGAATTCCCCATCAACCTGTGTCAATATATACAACGGGAGGGCAGTGCGAACCTTTGGATTAAATGAAGAATCTGATGAAGATCGTTTTGAGGATGCTGATGAATACGAAGCGGAGGAGGGAGCTTCAACTTGGTCCTGGAGGAGAATGGTGAGGTCCTGGAAGTTTAAGATGGTGAGATTGGTCAGATTTCATCCAGTGATGACTGATTGTCCATCTGCAGAGGTCGTTTAAAGATCAGTCAACCCGCACCAAGAAGACAAACGCAAAAACCAAAGGTTTCTGGTGGGCACTCTTCAAATCAAAGTCTGTAAGTCATACCCCGAAGCCTCTCCTGCTCTCTGTTTCTCTGAACCCAAAATCAATCAGCGTCAATCGTCGAGCAATACAACCAGCTGAAGCCTGAATTACGGCTCACATCCCAGAATGGTATCGGACTTGCCCTTGTTACTGTGAAATATGTAACGAGGTGTCGTAAGCTGCGGGACCGTTTTGATATTTCAGTGGGGGCATGTACTTCCTTCGACACTTGATCGACGCCTGTATTTATTTTCGGGATCTGTTATAACTTATTGGAGTTTGCCTAGTACTTAGGCGCATTCTTCCACGAAGTGCGGAGACATGCGGCGCAGCAGGTCTCCGCAGACGTGTCGATGACGACACGAGCCGCCATAAGTATTCCACATTGAATATTGAGGCGGCGTCGGCTATTCAACCGCGGCCTCCAGGCTCCGTGGCCTGGCGGACCAGTCTGAAAGAAATATGCACTGAATATTACGCACTGACATGTACACAGTATCCTGCCACCAGAGGACAAGTACCTATCTGTGAGACTTGCGTTCCATCGCCGATCGGTTACTTGTTTTTTGTGGGATGCAAAAACCGCAAAAGGGTGAACATTTCGGAATAGTGAGGCACCTGGTGGTAGAAATAATGCAGGATCGACGGCGAATCACTCCCGGTCCCGTAACGCGCACCGCGGATCAAAGGCTTGGCTGATGCCCCGCGCCCCGCGCCCCGCATTCGATCGGCGTCTGACGACATGGGGAATTTTGAATTTTAACATGCTGGCCAGTGGACTGTGGCCCTGGTAAGCGAGTTCCTCGGTGCTCCAGGCTGGCGCCTTCTTCGGTGCCCTCGGCAGTGCGCCCATCTCGGCCGCCATCGGCCGGCGGTGGACACTCGTCATCTTCACCGTCGTCCTCAGCGTCGGTGCAGCGCTGACCACTGCTGCGAAGGACCGGGTTGGCTATGAATCACTTAGCCTATGATCTATGCCGGTTTTCCGGTGTTGGCATCGGCGTGACAGCACTCGCCATTATGTGAGCGTTTTGGGCACAGAAAATCAGAGTGAACGGCCGGTCCAACTGACAGGCGGGTCCTCGCATTCTCGTGCTTTCTTGCGGTCGGAGTGCCCCATATGGAATAAACTAGTGGCATTTTATTCGCCAAGAAATAAACAAAAAAACGTCACTTCAGGATCCCGAGTTCCCCTCATCGCCGCGTTTGGCGTCGGGTTTGGCCTTGCCCGTTTTCGCCGATGAAGGGCCCACCTCCGCCTCCTTCTGCTCCGCCTCCGTCTCCTCCCCCTCCTGGTTGTCGTCCGTTTTGCGCCTTTTTTCCTTCCTCTTCCTTGCCGCACGAGAAAGCTGCGTGTCGTCTACGTCAGATCCTGGGGAGTGCCCGCGTTTGAGATGATTGAGCGGATTGAGTTTGTCGGAATGCGAGTGGGTTGGGAGCGCGCCAGCGCCCGTGACGCCGCGCTGCAAGTCCAAGACAGAATTCAGTGATGAGAGCAATTGGCTGTGGCGCTGCATGGGCTCAATCAATAAGTTAGCCGAGAGTTTATCGCAGACGACGCACTTTGACACGCTCCACCAGCAGCCGGGCTTGCTCGACATGGAACGCGAGCTTCATCGCGTACGCCTGCGGCTCGAGATCCGTAGGGATATCCTTGATATCTTGCGCGATATCGTCCATAGTAGTTTCCGCGTCGGAAGCCTGTCCATGGGTATGAGTTACGGTTGGGGAGTGAACGGACAATACCCACTCTGGCCTTTTTGATGATATCGTCCATCGTTTTTGCGATTACCTCGAGACTGGGAAGACCGGGGTACGCCATGGTGTGGGGAGAAGATGTGGGGAAAAAGATGCGATGGCAAGCATGTCAGCACAGTCCCAAACTGATCTTATCATTTTTCATCTTACCGCCACCATTCATCATGGACAACGACAACGACAACGACGCGGACCTGGAGAAAAGTTACAGCGACCTGCTCGAATATATTCACCAATTTCGCCAGGGCAACCTCCAAGACTTGCTCCCCGTCGAAGAGGAACGACCTCCCGTGGACCCTATCAGGTCGCGACCGGACTGGCAGCCTCCAGTCGGGTACGATGATTGGACGTAAGCGAATCACCTATCTCTGTTCATAGACGATCGCCAACGGCCTGCCAAGTCTTCTACAAAAAGCGGAATTTATCTTGCGCTTGGTCGCCCAGCAATTCCGCGAATTCCACGCCGGCCTTTTCCCAGCCGTGGAACTGCCGATTCGAATACGCAAACCGCGCGAAGAACCCGAGGATGAGGATGAGGAGCAGGATGAGGAAGATGAGGAAGATGAGGAAGATGAGGAAAGCAAACCCTCCGAGGCGGAGTGGGCCGGGGACGGTCTCGAAAATGACGGGGATGGTGACCTAATGTAAGCCATGCGTGCTTCTTTCTCCGGGTCCGAACCTCTCCTGCAGAT